>APFE030202694.1:218974-250052 GCA_000404065.3 Pinus taeda
GATCGAGCCAAAAATCGGACCTGGTCACCAGAAAAGTTCTCCAAAAACGTTTGTGTAACATTGACCTCACCGAGAGCCTGAGCAAAATTCTTGGGGGACACACGTTGTATCAATTTTGCAAAAAAGTGTGACCCCTCAGGTTGTTTCAATGCAGCAGCAGCCCTTGCAGAAATATCTCCGTACATAACATATCTCTCAGGATTTTTTAACCAGAGTTCGTGAAAATTATTTTGAAGAGGTTTGCCGGTTATAAGAAGCTTGTAGTTGGTGGTGTAGATTCTCATAATCTTCGTAAGAAGATTCCCCAAATTGTGCTTTCCTTTTCTTTGTTGTAGCGTGTAATGTCTTCAGATGCTGGATACAAAATGAACAAAGCACGTCCTGCTGTAACAAAAACTGCCAAAAGATAATCACGCCCACTATGTTTCTTTTGCATTATAAGTGTCCCCCAAACCATTACAGGTATCATTTTTGCAGATTTAGCCAATGTTTGAACTGGAAGGTTCACATACTTTAGTGCCTCGTATTGGCATGTTGTTGTCAAAATATTTGATACTGAAACAGTCCCATATTTATACAACGGTGCAGCAGGGCCCATAGACTTTTTGTTTGCCAGTAAAAATATAGCAGAAGCGGCACATGTCAGAACATGGTTGCAGAGAACAAGAAACAATGAATACTTTAAGTATGCACTTTCATCCCCATCCCCATATGGAACACGCATTATTTTTTGCTTCTCCATGTTCTTCAGGTATAAATGCAAAAGCTGCAATTCTTTGTTCAATCCTACTTACAATATTATCTTGTCCATGCCTTAGGACGGCACTGAAGCTTGTGCGAAGGCTGCTTTCTCTTCTTCTTGTCCTGCTATCCACAATAGTTGATTTTTCCATGTGTGGTCTGGCAATATTAATTAAATACTCACATTCATCCTTTGCCAAAAATTTGTGATATAGAAAAACTCGTGGCTGCCACGACAGAACCTCCACCCGGTGCTTTGTTTTGAGGAAATTTGAACTCTGTGTAATTTGGATTCATGCACTTAATCTCCTCTCGAGTTGGTGTCCCCAGAACCTTAATGATCTCCATCAGCTGATCAACATCACTTTTTCCTGGAAACAAAGGCTGTGATAGTAATAGTTCAGCTAGGACACAACCTAATGACCATATATCGATTGTAGTAGTATACTCTATAGCTCCCAAGATAAACTCTGGAGCTCTGTAGTACCGAGAACATATATATGATATATTTGGTTCCCTTTTCACTAAAACTTTGGCACTGCCAAAATCGCAAAGCTTTAACTGATGTGTGTGTGGATTCACCAGGAGATTTTGTGGTTTTATATGCTGATGACAAATGCAAACAGCACCGTGAATGTAAGCTAGAGAATGGCATATCTGGTATGCATACAACTTAACAAATAATAATGGCATCCGTTGGTTCACTAGTTTCTAGGCACTTTGCCTGGAACACAATTCCGAAGGAAACAGTGCCAACTACCTGTTCTGCCACTTAACTGATGGTCTGCTTCGGTTTCCCATTTCGTTGACAACTGCCGCTTAAGTTATTGTTGCTCAACCTATGAGATGATTGCGGTGATGAATCTTCAACTTCAATGCCAGCTGTTGGGAGGAGGTTTGAATTAGGTTGAGATTTTGAAACCCCCTGGGTTACTGTAACTGGCTGTTCCAGATAAATTTTCTCTGCTTTTGGCTAGAGCGCACTTTGTTGACTTGTCGAACTTTCTGCAAGGTGAAGTACCATCTGTCCACGTGCTGCCCTTTCATCATAAACCTCGAGCAGACCATTTCCCCGGATTTCACGCGGGAGCTTGAAGTTTATTTGTGTTCAAATATCTCAAAACATGTACAACTTGCACCAATACCATGCACAGTCAAGGAAACAAATTCTAAAAGTCCACTCACAGGCTGAACAACAAAACCCAAACAAGCTGTCCCAAGACCCTGTATAAAACCAATAATGCCATTTTCTCTGGCACTTGCCCAGGGCTTGGTCAGCGCTTCAGATAAAGATATAAAATTGCTTTTGCATTTGACCCAGCAATCAGCTTTCCATTAATACATGCAGATTGTAAACAGAACCCTTTGTCTGCTTCTCAGTAACAACCTTTGACAAACAAACGAACTGATGTGAACAATTTAAAAATTTTTCTTGAGTGATAACAGAACCTTCCTAGAGACTTGCACGAAGTTGCTACACGATAGCAAGGCAATGAAGGGATTATAAGAGCTTATAAATAGATGTGCTAGAAACACTTCGGGCAAACTGCACGTGAAACGAAAAATTGGTAAGCATAAAATAGGGACAGGATGAGAGATGAGGTTGACCATGCAGATAGGAGAGTATGAAATGGATCGGGTTATTTTGGATCTAACGTTCGACGCGAACGTCCTACTGAAGCAGACTTGGGAATGAATGGGAAGACCCGCACTGCAGTGGTATCCAATTCAGTTAAAGATGGAAAATCAACAGAATATCATCCCCATGGGATGGCTGCAAGGGGTGATTGTAGATATTGACGGCACGAGCACGTTGGTTGACTTTGAAGTAATATAAATTGTAGGTGATAGCAACCCCTACCCTAAACTCCTTGGCATTGATTGGGCTACTCATACAAATGGGGTAATCAACCTAAAGAAGCGAAAGATGATATTTAAGAAGAAATCACTCTGCGTAATAATACCCCTAGATCCTGCTGAAGGATTGCACTATACTAAACCAGTCCATGATTATGAGAGCGATGATGATTTGGACTATATCTATAAGATAATAGCAGGAGACCAAGATTGGGTGAATCCAATAATGAATGGATGAATTACATGGGATCATGAGAGTTCCTGCACCTCAGACTCTGATGAAGAATTAAAGCACTGGCAGAATCTGTTACATGAAGTAACCATGCTAAGTTGTAACATGATGACCCAATCGCTACGTTGTGTGTCTTCAGAGGTAAGAAATCTGCCTGCCAATGATGGCCTGAATGATGTAGATATATTTTTGGATGCATTTGAGAGGGAGGTACCAGAAAAGCAGTTCTTCTGATCTTTGGACTGGGCACTGTGCGCTACGCCCGCAAGATGGTGGGGTACGCACAAGGGTAGCTTTGATGATTGGCGCGAGTGTATAAGGATGATGAGAACATGCTTTGGGAAGCTGAAGGTATGAATCACGGACAAATATGATGGGCAGGATGATCCGCGCACACACTTGGCCAGATGGGCTCATGCTTATGGGGAGAAACCCCAAGTTCAATGGGTGCACTTGTTTTGTCACACCCTGGATGTCATCTCGATGAACTAGTACTTGGAAACCAAGCTCTGCCATGGTATAGGTGAATGGGATATTCTATGCGAAGGATTCATAATGACATTCAGCTTTGGATACAGGTTTTACTGTATCGACGAGGCACTACAAGAAGTAAAAGCAACAATCTTTAGGATACCGCAGGATCCTTTCGACCTGATTCAGCCTGATTGGACTACTCAGTTGAGTCACACATTGGAATGCTATAATGTGACTGCTAAAGAAGAAGATGGGGATTCGCAAAAGATTAACATCCCTGAAATAGAAGGTCACCGTGAGGTTGAAGGACCATAGGTTGAGAATCTGAATATACCCAGGCCACTGAAAACGAAACAGGTAAATATTGGTACGAAGGCAAAGCCCAAATTCGTGAAGATTGGAGATTACTAGGATGACGCGACAATGGATAAGGTCGTTGAATTGCTCCATGAATACCAGCATTTATTCCCTACCAAGTTTACAGATCTAAAACGGATAATCGGAGACTTGGGTGTTATGAAGATCACGTTAAAGCCTGATGCAAAACCGATTAAGCAATGACCTTACCGTCTAAATCCGAAGTATAAGGAGAAGGTATGCTTAGAGTTAGAAAAGATGCTCATGGCAGGCATCATTGAGCCCATAGAAGAATCTGATTGGGTGTGCCCAATGGTGGTATAGGAAAAGAAGAAGAAGGATGAAATAAGCATATGCATAGATCTGAGGAAGTTGAATGACACTTATGTACATGATCCTTTCCCAACTTCATTCACTGATGAAGTGTTGGACAATGTAGGTGGCCAAGAAGCATATTCCTTCACTGATGGGTTCTCGGGGTACCATCGATCAAAATAACACCAAAGGTGTTGGCTTATTGGGGCCTGACCCAGGTTCAGAAGGGTTTAGCCAAACAAATCCCAAAACTACCAGCCCTTTTGGCAACAGTCCGTGGAGCACGGAATTAGGTCTCACCCGACGTAGTAAGGGAGGGTGATGGAACTAGGTTTCCACACCCTAGGGATGTCTTGATGAGGTTTGGAAAGTGCGCAAACCGAGCCTACACGCTATGCGATTTTCTCACAGCCGTCTGTTCTATGCAACTACCTTAGTGTAGCTAGGATGATGAGCGTGAATGTTATTTACCCTTTCTGTGCTTAGTATTATTATAGATCTTGAATTAAATTAAGTAGGCCCAATACGTTCAGTTACCATTTAACATAAACATACATGCATGTAATCATAAACCATAAACAAATGCATAAACCAAAATACATAAATAGATACGCAATATTTCAAAACCAACTTATCTTTATTAATGCCTTTCCAGTTACAATCCACTTCCTACCCTACACACACAGCTGTAGACTCTACCAGGCCTATGTGCACACAGCAGTCGAGCCTATTTTACTGCTACGACCATCTACTTTGACTTACAAACTTAGAGCGACTATCTCGTTCAGAAACCCATACCTTTTTTAATATTAGAAAAGCTATCTTCTATACTTAGAGCCTCGCTCTATTTATACATTCCCATGGTCTGCAAACCATGGGTAGGCCAACACATTCTAGATTAAATTACAATATTTTAGGGTGGACTACCCTTAGACTTGACCCATTATAATTCGCGCTATGTGCATTTCGCGGAGCCTTTACAATACCAATACCCAAAATTGTGGGCTTTAAGCCCCAAAACCATTATGAGGGGATTCGCTGCCCAAAAGGCCCCCAACACAATCATCATGACTTGTCCCAAGTCACTTGTTGGTGTGGCAAGATGCGTTGCCAAGGCTTCGCGGTCCACCATCCCTGTGACTGACGCACTATGTTCTGTTGCTCCATCCTTGCCTCCTGCAACACTTCTTCAAGCTCCTGCTCCATTGCCCCTACTAATTCGTGTAACCGATGATGCTCATTCTGCTCTTCTTGGTTAACACAAAGTGAACCCTCATAGGATTTTATCTCTAGCTAAGATGTCAACAGCGTGAACTCTTTGTGCAAGAGTAGCAAGCTTGCGATCTCTGGCCCAATATACTCAATGTTTGTTGAAGCTTGTGTTGCATTTTTGCAAGAGAGATGTTGTTGTCTGTGAGGTCCCAATCTTCAAGTTTCGTCGTGGGCATGTGACCCAGGGACACACTTTTCCACAGACGTTTTCAAACTTTCTATCATACAGCAATACTAAATCATTTACTTTGAACGTGCGCAACTTAATATGGCAATCGTGCCAAGCTTTCTCACGTTGTTTCTGTACCTGTTGATGGAATCCCGCCAAAAACCATTCTTCCTCAAGTTATTCCAGTTGCACGAGCCTCTCTTCCAAGGCTTCGTGGTTTGTCATGCTTGTCATCGCTCTTATCCGAAAATTGGGTACAATGTATTCCATTGGCATGACGGCTTTTGTGTCGTAGAATAACCTAAAAGGTTTCTGACCCGTCAATTTCTTGCATGTTGTTCTGTATGCCCATAGCACGACAGGTATGCACGAATCCCAATCGTTTCGTTGCGCATTACATACTTTGGTCAATGTGGTCTCCAGAATCTTGTTAAATTCTTCTACTGTCCCATTCGCTTTCAAATGGTACGACATACTTTGTTAATGATACACCTGAAATTCCTCAGTGAGTGCACTGATAGTTTCATTTAGGAAATGCGTTTTGTGGTCACTCATTGGAATTTTTGGGCATTCAAACCGTGTCAACACATTATCGAACAAAAATTTTACAGTTGTAGCAGTTGTGTAGTCCTTAACTGGCTATGCTTTTGCCCATCGAGTCAAGTACTCTATCGCGGTGATGATATAGCATGCACCTGTCTTCCCTTGAGGTGTGATGGGCCCCACAAAGTTTATCGACCATTTTTCAAATGGCTGCAGCATCATCTGTGGATTGAGTGGCATTTCATCCCTTCGTGATGGTTTCCCAGTCCGTTGACATACGTCATAGGCCCGTCAGTACACTTTCAAATCTTGATGTAGGGTTGGCCACAGAGTCTGGCGTGAAGAATCTTTTGTGTTGTCGCCTGTCCCGTATAATGTCCTCCTTTAGCCCCCCCATGTCCTTCTGTGAGGATCTATCCTCGTTCAAATTCAGGTACATATCTTCATAATATTTCGTCATTTCCCATTTTGTAGAGGTGCCCCGTGATAAGAGAAAAATCCACCTCGCATACCACCAATTCTTTCTTCTGCTGGACTAAATATCCCTATGGCACGGTCCCTATGGTTAATAAATGGATTATATCTTCGAAGTGGCCATCCGCAACTCGCACTACATAGAGTTATGCATCAGGTAGTCCTTCCTCCAAATTTGTTGGCTCCTCACCGTTCTCAATTCGTGATAGGTGATCTGGTCCTACATTTAAGCGTCCCGGCTTTACGATGACCTCGAAGTCATATTCTTGAAATAGTAATAGCCATCTACATATGCGCCCCCCCAACACAAGCTTGTTCACCAAGTATTTCAATGTGGAATGATCGGTATACATCTTGAAGTGCCCACCAAGTAGACAGAGGCAGTATTTCTGGAGCGCGTATACCATTGCTAATCCCTCGTGCTCAGTAGCAGAGTAGTTCTTTTCAGCTTTGGACAATCGTCAAATTGCAAACATGATCAGGTGATCAATTCCTTATGCTCCTTCCTGCGTGAGTATAGTGCCCAGCATGATACACGACACATCCACATGTACATGAAATTCGATGTCCCATTTTGGGAAAACCAAAATGGGATCGGATGCCATTTTTTCCTTGAGGATCTACAGACTTTCTTACAATCATCATTCCAACAATATGTAATGTCCTTTTTCAACAATTGTTCCATTAGTTTCATGATTTATGCATAGCTCTTAATAAACTTCCGATAGTAGCCAGTGTGCCCCAGTGTGGTGCGGAGTTGTTTGACACTTTGCGACGCTTCCGTCCAGGGCACCCTATCCTACTTCAAACTCTGCATCTCCAAGCAGAGGTTCTATAGCTGCATGTGGATTTGTTGGACTCCCAACCCTGGATCTTGTATCAGCATTTCATGCAACCTCATCACCATTTCCAATGCTTCTGCCTGGGTTGACAGCGTCTGTTGCGACAATGCCGTCCTCAGGTGTGTTGTCAAAGACGCCACAAACTACACGCGATGTTGCACATCTATCAGTGTCATATTGGCCTTGCACATCATACTTTTCAACCTCTAATCCAAATCTGAAGGGATCTCTCCTGGAAGCATCGTGATCTCCTTAAATATGATGATCGACTACGTTTCTGATTTCGACCAGCTAAATTCTCTATTCAACGCAATCTGGATCTCTATTATTTCGATGTTTAGGTGATCATTCAAGTGCTTGATATACCATGTCAGTGCACAATCTTGCAGCACACTTACCAATGTGGCCTTCTTAATGATGTCATTCGTAACCTCATGTGCTTCCCACACTACTCTTACTATGAACCAAAACTAATCTGGATCTTCGTTCCCTACTCCTCTGAATACAAGCAGCTTGATCGTGCTCGCCATGCTAAACTACTGGTTTGGTGGAGGTGGTGTGGGTGATGATGGAGGTGAAGGAGGTGATGCGAGTGGTGGCATTAGTGGGGATGATAACTGTGAAACGCATTTCCTTATCAGCGTTAACCACACTCCTCAGAGAAACCCAAATGCACTCTTCCTTTCCTACTCGCGGAGGTGAAATTAAAGGATTGTTTCCTAACCCTTCGATACCTTTGTAGACCTTTCCGCTCCGCATCATTCCACTCATTAATGTATTCACATCACCCATTTTTCACATAATAGCATCTTAATCTAGGTATTAAAAGATTTGATGTACTTACCTCGCGGTCCCTTGAGAAAATGTCTTTCTGCTTTGTTATAGCTGACAGTCGTGTCTATCGCAAATTCAGTGAAAAACCCTCCTAGTATTCAATCAAGCCAATGGTCTATGGCCTGCACGATCCTATATTTAGATGCCTCTAGACTGTGCACCAACTCTAGATTCCACACTATCGGTTGATCGAGCTTGCACCTTCCCTTGTTGTCGACTAGCCTCATGATCCAACCATACATCTCTAATGAGAAGGTCGCAAAGAAGATCTCGTGGATTTCCCTATATATGTGGCGATCTAGCCACCTCTTCTCAGATCTCTGCAGAGTCTTATTTTCCTGTAAAAAAAACTCATGAAGCTTCAGATCCAACCAATCTTCAATTTCTTTCTTGGTAGGGTTCCAATGTTTCGAAATTAGACATCCCTTAGACAGATCCCAGTCTCGGCAACAGAACCATTTGTTGGCTTATTGGGGCCTGACCCAAGTTCAGAAAGGTTTAGCCAAACAAATCTCGAAACTATCGGCCCTTTCGGCAACAGTCCACGGAACACGGACTAAGGTCTCACCCAAGGTAGTATGGGAGGGTGCTAGAACCAAGTTTACGCACCCTAGGGATGTCGTGATGAGGTTTGGAAGGTGCGCGAACCGAGCCTACATGCTGCGTGACTTCCACGCAGCCATCTGTTCTGTGCAACTACCTTAGCACGGCTAGGTTGACGAGCACAAATTTTATTTACCCTTTTTATGCTGAGTATTATTATAGATCTTGAATTAAATTAAGTAGGCCCAATACGTTCAATTACCATTTAACAGAAATAGACATGTGCGTAATCATAAACTGTAAACAAATGCATAAACCAAAATACAGAAACAGATACGCAATATTTCAAAACCAACTTATCTTTATTAATGCCTTTTCCATATACAATCCACTTCCTACCTTGCGCACATAGCTATAGGGGTCCGCACACACAGCTGCGGACTCTACCAGGCCTCTATGCACATAGCTGCAGAGCCTATTCTACTACTATGACCCTCTACTCTGACTTACAAACTTAGAGCGACTATCTCATTCAGAAACCCATACCTTTTTTAATATCAGAAACGTTATATTCTATACTTAGAGCCCCGCTCTATTTATACATTCCCATGGTTCACAGACCATGGGTAGGCCGACACATTCTAGATTAAATTACAATATTTTAGGGCGAACTACCCTTAGACTTGACCCATTACAATTCACGCTCTATGCATTTCGTGGAGCCTTTACAATACCAATACCCAAAATTGTGGGCTTTAAGCCCCAAAATCGTTACACGAGGGATCCTTTGCCCAACAAGAGGATAGGAGCAAAATGGTCTTTGCAACTGAGTGGGGGTGTTTTTAATACACTGTAATTCCTTTCGGATTGAAGAATGCGCCTGCAATTTTTTCACACGTAGTCGTTGCGGCATTCAAGGAATTTATTCACAAGTTCCTGGAAGTATACTTTGATGATTGGACTGTGTTTGGGCCGGTGAAGCATCATGTGGCAAGCTTGCGCCTGATGCTAGATACCTATTGAAGATACCAGATCATGCTCAATCTGAAGAAGTGCCTATTTTGTGTTCCTTTTGGGACCCTACTAGGTCATGTGGTTTGTAGACAGGGACTGATGGTAGATCCCGCGAAGATCACGATGATACTTTACTTAGAAGCACCTAGGAGTGTGAAACAGTTGTGCACTACCCTAGGACATACAGGATATTACAAGAAGTTTATTAAGGGTTATGCCCAGAACACCGCTCCTATGGAGAATTTGTTGAAAAAGGACGTCACATTCTACTGGAACAAGGAGTGTAAGAAAATATTAGATGTATTGAAGGAAAAGATGGTCACCGTGTCGATATTATTCTTCCTGGATTAGAAGGAGTCTCATGTACATGTTGGCGCGTCATGTATAGCACTGGGAGAAGTACTGACAGAAGCTGGTGGAGGAGACTTGGACCATCCGAAAGCATTCGCAAGTAGAAGGTTATCCAAGGTGGAGAAGAACTATTCGACCACCGAGCGCGAAGGGTTAGCCATGGTATACACACTCCAAAATTTTAGACACTATTTGTTTGGTGGCCATTTTAAGATGTATACAGATCATTTTGCACTAAAATACCTGGTTAATAAGCCTGTGTTAGGGGGAGAATCTGCAAGTGGTTGTTATTGTTCCAGAAGTATGATTTTGAAGTGATTGTGAAGCCTGGAGGACTGAATGTGGGACCAAACCATCTGTCACGCATCGAAACAGGGGAAGAGCCCACTAATTTGGAAGAAGGATTGTCAGACGTGCAACTATTTGCAGTGCGTGTTGCAAATGGTCATTTTGAAGATATCATACACTTCCTAATGATAGGAAATGCCCTGGAAGGATACATTGTCCAGCAAAAGAAGGAGTTAGTGGTGTGTGAGGTATGATTTTCTGTCTTTTCCTGGCATTTATATAAAATGGGGTCCGATGAGATATTGCGACGGTATGTACCGGAGTTTGAAAGGAGCAGTATCCTCCCGGACACTCATGGGGGCACCGCAGGAGGACATTATGTAGGGAAAGCGACTGTGCAGAAGATTCTACACGCAAGGTTGTGGTGGCTAACCCTCCATCAGGATTTGAAAGCATACTACAAAGCATGTGATGTGTGTCAAAGGACTAACAGGCCATCGTGGAGGGATGAGCTGCCCCTAAATCCACAGATGACATTACAACCCTTTGAAAAATGGGCGATAGATTTTGTGGGACACATTCAACCCCAAGGAAAAATGGGAGAAAGGTACATTATCATTGCAATGGAGTATCTGACTTGATGGGTAGAGGCACAGCCTATAAAGGATTGTATAGGAGTGACTATTGCAAAGTTCCTCTTTGAGCATGTACTGACGCAATTTCGTTGTCCAAAGACTTTGATGAATGATCGTGGTACACACTTTCTGAATGAAACGATCAGCAGGCTAATGGAGGAATTTCAGGTATATCACCAGAAGAGCATACCTTATCACCCGCATGCTAACGGGATGGTGGAAGCATTCAATAAAGTGCTAGAGAATGCATTGACCAAGGTTTGCAATGCTCAGTGAAGTGATTGGGACCTACGCATACCCATAGTACTGTGGGCCATTCGAACGACATGCAAGAAGTTGACTGGACAAACACCCTTTAGGCTTGTATATGGTGTTGAAGTAGTGATGCCCATGGAATACATTGTGCCTAGTCTACGCATAGTGGCACGCACAGGTATGACTGATCGCAGAGCCCTGGAGGAGAGGCTCGCATAGCTCACTGAGCTTGAGGAAGAAAGATTTCTAGCTGGATTTCACCAATAGGTTCAAAAGCAGCGCAAAAAAGCATGGCATGATCAGCACATTAAGTTGCACACCTTTAAGGTAAATGACCTAGTTTTGTTATATGACAGCAAGTTTGATAAGTTTCTAGGAAAATTCAGAATGCACTAGTTAGGGCCCTATGTCATTAAGGAGATTACCGATGGAGGAGTGGTTCAGTTGGTCAAATTGAATGGAGATCCCTTCCGAGTAAAGGTGAATGGCAGTCGCTTGAAGCCATATACTTGTGATCTAACCATGTCACTATATGAAGGTAGCACAGTCTTAGCGCTCCAGACAGCTGAAAGGAGGCACGGAATTATAAACTACACTACCCAAGTTGGGGAGTTACGCGATTGGAGGATTGTTTGAAGCAAGGAAGTGTCACAGGGTTGAAGGCAACACGAAGGGAGCTATGCTACCCAGGGAGAATCGCGTAGGTCGGCCGGAAAGTGACCGTTAAAGTCATTGTTCATGATTTGATGGTAGAAATGCGGCCAAATGGAGCGTGCGGTCAGCATTTAAGACGAAATGTGTGGGTCAGATCCTTGAAAATTTACCGCCAATCCGGCATTAATGAACCGAATTTGGGAGGAACAATCGGATTTGAATTCAAAATGCCCTATAAATTATAGGTGGATGTCCAGTGAAAAACACTTGCCATTTCAAGAATTGAGTTGCTTTAGGTGTACATGAATCGCAAGCACTACAAACTTTTGATAGTCAATTCAGTATTTGAGACATTGCTGAAGGAGACACAAGAGTTCTTGTAGAACATCATGTCGGCACCCACAAAAGATATAGATACCGAAGTAGAGGAGTCGGTGTTGGAAATTGAGATGGAGGCCGAAGGATCTGCTCCAGAGGTTGACGAAGTATTAGCCGAAGTCCCTAAATCACCAAGGATACTGATACTAAAGCCGACCCCAACCAAGGAGATCACAAAGGATAAGAAGGTTAAGCAGCCTGCAATACCAGTGTGTGCATCACCAAGAAGAAACCGACCGAAGCCTACTGCACAAGAGAAGGGCAAAGCCATCAATTTGGAGCTAGAGGAGGAAGAAATCCAAGACATCCCGATGGATGATGAGGATGTGGAAGTAGATGTGGAGGAAGTTGAAGCCTAGGGTGCTAACCCTATCACTCGATTTCCTGAATATGTCCCTCCATGCAAGCAAAAGGCCAAGGTACTAAAGGATATAGATGAGAGCAAGGTCCCCTTGTAAACCCCTCTGCTACCGGATGATATTTTTTTGAAGGACCGCACTTGGGGTGGGTTCCACTATTAAAACTTGAAGACTAGGACTTGGTTGATCATGAGAAGTTCTCACACCTGAAAACTGAGCAGCTGATGCATCGCATTATCAACACAACCATCGAAATGACCGCATTGGATCTGCGGAGGTGCCTTAGAGGAGTAGACAAGGCAGGGTTGCTCAACCTGCTTTGGGTGTCACACTACAACTTCACCCTGGTTATAGTATTGGTCATAAGCAGCTACTATGGTTGATGCATGATGGGCGTTTGTGGCTAGAGGAGCCAATAACCATCACTAACAGGTTGATCCACATGATCATGTGGTTGCCTTACATATGAGAAAATCCAGCCATGATATTTGGCAGAAAAGGTGGTGAGCATGCCCTCACGGAGGCCACAAAATAAAAGTTTAAGTTGGTAAAGAATTCATGTGGATACACCATATCCAGCATCTATGACCCTGTTGTAAAGGTGGCTACATAAATTTTAGTAGGGAAGGTGATGAGGAAGTGTCGCGCCAATGAGGTGTCGGTGCCTATCGGCACACTAGTAGCCTAGTGCGCCGAAGGAGTTCAGTTCAATTGGACAGACTATCTTCGCGGTGAGTTCCTTGCAAACTACCACTATTGGGCCATTAATATATCATTATTATTATTAGTTTTTAACACCTATTTCATCCATTTCTACTCTTCTTTATCATGTAATTTATCATGATTTATCATATAATTCCATTTATAATTATTTATGCTCTTATGGATAAATATTATTTATTCTCCTTTATTTTTAATAAATTGATGATTATGCATAATTTTACCAATGATGGTTTATAAATTGGTTGTAAGATTACTTACCATTTTTAGCCTCCAAGATATTTTCCAGATTGAAGATTTGATCTCCAACTCATCATTAAATGTGCCAACTCATAAATTCACTGGAATAAGAAGTGACGATTTTTCATTGGACATTTTGGGAAAATGGAGAAGAATTTGGAAAATCCGAAACATGGGTTTTTTTCAGAATGGACCAATTTAGTTTTTCAATAGGTAGTTTTCCCAAATTCGGTCCATACAAAGAGAAACGGAAGGTTCTCCGAAGACGTTTTTCTTAGATTCGTTGTGTGGCTGTTTTCCAAATTATCCCAGTTGCAATGCCAGATTCGACCTGTTCCTATTGAATGATTGATGGAAAGAGATTTCAGATATGATCTTCCTTATCAATTTGTTGAGAATAATTCAATTTTGTAATAGAAATCATATTGTAATCATAGCTGTTGTAACTTCTCTCTACTCTTTGTATATTTAAATGAGAACAGAGATCAGAGAAGGGGATGATTGATTATTCATGATGGAATAGATTATGAGAGATTAAGTGAGGGATTATTAGAGATAGGATAGAATAGGATAGGAGGAAAGGGGAATTGTTACATTACCATTTTAATTCTCAATGCTTTTTTTGTTGTAATGATTTCACAGTTTGATGATTAATAAATAAAAGAGTTATTGTTCATCGTCTTACCTGAAGTAGCCTAGCAGCATTTGTTGGCGGCTAAGAGCCCAGCCTCTAGTGGATTAAGTTGTTGCTCTGTATTATATTTTCTTATTTCTGCAAGTGTGGTTTGTCTAATAATTACCTTCTGCAATTGAATCGCGTTGTCATTTTCTTCCATCATAACAAGATTATTATCCTTTGTAGCTTAAATTGTTATGCTATTCATTAAAGCTCCGATGTTCACTTCAGATATTTTCGTTCATTACAGATTGTTGATTTAGTTACATTTATAGTTGTTGTGTATTTCTAATTAATTAGCTTTGTTGTTTAGTTATATTTAAGATTGTTGTTTAATTCTAATAATTTAGCATTGCTATTCATTTCCATTAATAATTCATTTCTATTAGATAAAGCTTTGCTATTCAGTTTTTCAATAGACTTAGTCACTGTTATTTTCTACAAGGATTTGATTTCATCTTTTAATTGATATTGTAGCAAGTGTGTTTTAGTAAGCATTTCCAATCGAATTGTTATTATTTTCTTTAGTGTGGAGTGTAAGATCAACAACTGTAAAGGACATTGGCTATCGTTGCCTAAGTTCTCAAATTGTGGATCATGTTTATGTTTGATTTCATTTATATCAGTTGACAGAGGAAAGAGTTATCACTACTGCATCCTTGACTGATAAATTGTTGTAGTTTTCTGAGTGAATGATTTAAGTTTAAGAGTGTTAAGTTTCTTTTAAATGTAAGTATATTTTATTTCAAGCATTCATTTATCTTTTCATTTTTAAAGCACTATACTGCAAAACATTACTCTTGAGTAAATGACCACCTCAGGCTGAGTACACTCTTGAAATAAAAAATGATCCTTGGGTTGACAATTAATGTGAAGATAATTAGGAGTTAAAAAGACACCTTTTATCACTCAACAGCCACGAGGCATAGGAGCTCAACAAGACATTCTACTACGTGTGGCTCTTGTTGTCTCTTGTGCTGGTAGCATGGGAGCTGCCGGATGATAGCCAATTCCCTTCGGTCGCACCAGACCTACCAGAAGCAACGAAGTATGCTTCACTGTGGGCAACCAATGACGCACAGCGCATCAACGATAGCAAGATCTTTTGGATATTGATGGAGATGAACACCCGCATGGCCATCAATCACAAACCATGGTTGTCGTCTACGGTGTTTGCCAACCTGTAGGACTATGCAGAGTTTAAAGTAGATTTTCACCATGTGGCCATGAGGGCGTGGAATGACCCTACACAAAAATGGTATGACTTGCCTTACCTAGAAACAGATGACGTCATTGATGCAATACTTGATCGATGGCCGACAGAGTGGTGCACTACAACAAACTTGGCAGTGGGAGGGAACAAGTCCGCTGCGTTGAGAAAGAAGGAGGAGGCAAAGCTAAAAGATGACACAACTAGCCAAGAAGAGGAAGAAGGAGGCCAATGACAAGGCCCATGCGGAGTGTGATGTCACTCAGTAGATAGAGAAGCAAACCAGTGGAACAAAGTGAGGCTCTGACAAAGGCGTGAGGTCACCTTCACCTCAGATAGAGGAGGAGATGGATGAGCAAACAAAACAGCATGGCATGGACCCAAAGGCAATGCCTGCCCACATCAAGTGTCCAAGGGAGTAGGAGAAAGGGGGGTCCAGGAAGAAATAAAAGGCTACTAAGACATCATTAGATCCAATCATGCTAATAGAGTGTGACTATCACGATATTGGAGACACAGTGCGAGATGTCACCGTGGAGGCCCTACAACAGTTTGAGCAGCAGCAGCAACTAGTATTGGGGGCTATTCGGACAGGTCTACGGAGCTACAGACCTATGCATCACAGGCTTTCACAATGTCTACCATGCTTGCTATTGGAACTTCAGAAACTGCTGAGATGCTGCCGTGAAGGTTTCCAGCGTGATAGTGCTGCCTAATGGAGCACTGACTATGGAGAATGAAGTTGACAAGCCCACTATCAGTGCCCTCAAGGGAGTAGGATTGAATCTAGCAGTGCTACCTGGTGAAGTGGCCCACCTCTTGCAAGATGGAGTGATTGCGGAGCTGAGGGCCCGTGAGCACCACGCCCTCTAGGTGATTAGTGAATAGCATATTAACAATGAGCAGATGGCACTAAAGCGAGACTCTACCATCATCGTTTTGACCGAGGTGACTAATCATTACAAACATATAATGCAGGTCGTCAAGGAGGCATGTCGAATGGTCCCAGAGTTGGCCATTCCTAAGGAAGAACCAGTTGAGGTGTGCGTCCGCAAGCTGGTTGCGGGGGTGCATGACCCTTGTACAGAAATGGCAAGGGTTTAGTTGAAGTTGAACTTGCAGATCACAGAGTTACAGTTGAAGGTCTAGCCTTCAACACCGCTAGAAGTGAAGGAGCAGCAAACAACCGCTGTCACAGAGGCAATAGCGGTGGTTGACATTGCAGTAGCAGACTGTACACAACTCTTTGAGCAATTGTTCAAGGTCCTGACAAGCTTGTAGGAGGACCCTAATGTACAACAACTAGAGATAGAAGTATGTGAGCTATAGAAGTGCTATGATGAGGTTAAAGGAACAGTGTGAACCATCGTGCTCACACAGAAATTGGTGAAGCTGCAAGAGGCCAAGCAGTAGAAAGAACATGTGAATGCAGCGCTGCACAAGGAAGTAGTGTTGAAGGCATGACTGAAGCCCTAGCTTGATGAGGCTTACATGGTGACAACCTTTATTGAAGGAAATCTTATGAATCTGCAAGCAACTCAGCTAAAGCTTCAGGCAGATAGTTCAGGAGAAATGACCCAATAAATGGTGGAAGACGCGAAGCAGGCAACCGCACAGTACACTGCTGAGGTTGTAGTCATACGGGTCGAGCTGGGAGGTGTTCGTGCTAATATTTCCACACCTGTCGAGTGACTCAAGGGTGAGTCACAATGTTTATGTTGGAGGACTGTTAGGAATGAGATCCCCCAAGGACAATTTTGGGGCTAAAATCCCATGTTCGGGTCAAATTTTCTAATAAAGTGGTAAAGACTCTGTACTTTTTGGTCACGGAGCTCGAAGGTGCCATGAGTCATAAAGGGTTGTCTGCCCTTACTTTGTAAAGTAAATTTGGCTGTAAATATCTACCCTTGGCCCACGGACCATGGGATTGTATAAAAATAGCTAAGTAAGTAAGCTCTAAGTAGTCTTAACGAGCCATAAGTTGTAGAAGAAGTCTTGAGCGATAAGGAGAGAAGTCTAAGTTTCAGGTCGTAGTGTAGGTAGAGGCTTTGTAGCTAAGTGCGCAGAGGCCTAGGGTGGATGTCCGCAGCTGAGTGCACGGACCCCTGTAGCTATGTGCACAGGGTGGATAGAGTCTGTAATCATCTAAAGATATCAATAAAGAGAAGCATTCTACGAATTATGTGTCTTTGTTTCTTGTTAATGCATCTTGTCATATTGTGTATGAATTTCATTTATAATGCTTATGTGATGCACGAATGTATGTAATTACGTTTGTTAATTGAACGCAAGTAAGAATATCTATTTACACAGTGCTAACTATGATTGTCTAATAAGATAAGTAAGAATCTTAAGATAACTTGGGAATCTGTGCAATACTTTGTCTTAACAGTGCGAAATTATTTGAATCGAAGGTCAGGGCTGCGTGAAGGTCAGCCATACCCTTCTGCGAAGGTATCAAAGGGCGGAATAAGAGGCTAGGCAGAGAGAGCCCTAGAACTTAACGACCTGCGTGAAAGAAGGAATAAAAGGAATAAAACAACATCACAACCATCTCAGGGTGTGGAAACTTGGTTCTAGCATCCCCCCATACTGCTTTGGGTGAGACTTTAGTTCGTGCTCTCTGGGTTGATGCCGAAAGGGCCAGCAGTGTAGGGATTTGTTTGGCTAACTAACGTTGAACCTGGGTCAAGCCCCACCAAGCCAACACATCACAAAAAGATAAAAAAATATATGATTCATTACAAAATTAGGTCATATTTAGGTCAAATAATAAAATATTAATAAAATAATCATGAAACTAACCCTAAATAGGTAAAAAGTAATTCATTCTTACCATTTCACATTTTACCTCTTGGTGAGTGAGTTTTGAGCATTTTTTCCCCTGATATTCTACAGTTGATTGTGACCAATCTAGTGGATCATTTTGAGTGTCGTAACTTCCAGGAAGGTGATCCCACATTTCTCTTTCCTTTCACATTTCATGCATGTTTTTCAAAGTTTTGGGTGACCTAGGGCTTCAATTTTTTTTCCCTAGCCCCAGCACACCCCGTCATTGTCGAAAGGAGCACTGGGAAGGAAATATTTGAACTATACAATGCATTGCAACACGTTTTTCCCTCTTAGTAGGGTTCACTGGGCACATTTTACAAATTTGTTTTTCCTTTTTCACTCAAAATTCTCCCAATTTTTTGCATGAAATTCACTCAAAGGATTCTTCTTATTGTGTTTCAAGTTTTCATCTGAATAAAATGGCTCTATTATGGCAAGAAAGAGAGCATGAAGAACAATATATGGATTATTCTAATGATCCAGCCACCATCTAGGCATTGAGGAATTGTGGGCTTCAGAAATTCTATTAGCTTCCTAGGATGAGGCAACAGATGGAATTCTTAAAGTATCTTGTTCAAGCATGGGATGTTCGGGCATAGGATTTCAATCTTGGATCTCACATACTCAGTATATAGGTGGAGGAAATATATTTCTTGATTGGTTTATCAAGGATAGGTACCCCCATATCATTATCTGGTTCGTGGAGGGGTGGAGAGATGATCAATGATTATATTGGTACACATTGTAGACCTCGATCCAAACCAACCAAAGATGGGAAAATATAGACAAAGGATGTGGTCCTTTTTCCTTTGAGGACAATCCTATTTGTCATTGCTAGATTGTCTAGCAGTGCTACCCTGCATTTAGCTAACAGGTCCCAAATGCAGTATGGTTTAGAATGCATAGAGTCGATATTGTTCAACTAGAGCGAGGGAGTACTAGTAAACATGAAAGAACATATTACCAAGGAAAAGTATGGATGGTTGAAGAACTTTGGATATGGTTTGATTTTGTTTTCATTTCCTTAGAGCGAATTCCATTTATTTAACCACATCATATTTTGCTCGAGCCCGCAAATCTAAGAGTCCCATGGATGAAGAGATGGTTGGATCTCATGTCTAGACATGCAATTCCATCATCTATGTGTTTCACACCATTATTCTTCTGATGGTTGTACATGCAACTCATTATTATTGAGGACTATCCATATGCATGGATGGATTTCCACGTAGATTCATATCTTGTGCTTCCTGATGGCGAGTGATGGAGTGTCATAGGTAAAACAAAGCATTTTGACCATTCTTTGTGTTTTATGTTTTACAATTTTTTTTGTATTTTCTATGTATATGAGACTAATTGTCGATTTGTACTTGCAAATGTTGGATCCGTTCGACCTACGGGTTCCTCCTATCTTCAATGTGTAGGAGACCCATAGTGGGCACCAGTTGGAGTACAAATTGCTACAAGGGGACGAGAGGTACTACAAGATCTCAATGTGATCGATACTCTTGCAGAGGTCAAGCGACACATGGAGGGGTTGAGCCATGGTATAGTTGAGACTAGGGTCGATCAAATCCTGATGCGACTACAGCATCATACTATTGGTGTGCCTGGTCATACCAGCCAGCATGCAAGATGGCTCACGTAGTGGCTTGCTATCATGAGCATCATCAGGATTAGTCTATTACGAGGCTATATAGTTGTATTTTGACTACATGCATATTTTTAATACAACAAGTCATGTGGCCATATATTTATTGGGCACAAGTTTTTATAAAACCAAACTTTGATACACACACACACACATATCTACCTATCAATGTTTCTTATGCATTTTGTTATCTCTTTCAATGTATGTGATGTGAATTTAATTTAATTTACATATGTCGCAAATGGATATCTAAAACATGATTTTCCGATGCATCTGTCAATGCTTTTAGATTTCGAGAAATGTGTTGATATTGGATATAATCAAAATTTCTTTCAAGAAGGTGAACCCTCAAAAACATACAAAGCATAGTTGGACTTCTAACTAAATAGACATTAGTCAACTATAGTACTACAAGTTTTGGTTCAAGTTTGATAACTTTACAGTGGATACCATGAGAAATAGCTTCAGACAATAGTTCGATCACTGCACTATACTCAACAATATTATTTGTAGAGTGGTCGATAAAAATCCCTTGTAAACTCACTAACATGCCACTCGAAGCATATATAGCTTATGCTACAGAAGAAATATTTCAAGTACTATGAATAGCACCATTAGGATAACCAACATATGGATGAAGGGATGTCGACATCTGCAAAACAAATGTAAATAGGATTAACAGAAATTGTAGGAAACTATGAAGGGAATAAACTGAAAATACACTCAACAAACCTATATACATCATGTACATAGTGAACTACACAAAAATAACTTAAGCATAGTATTTATTAAGGTAAATCTCATTTCTAGGTTGCACCAATGGAACTCCATCGAAATCAAAAATACTGTAGTCCCCTTTAGCAAGAACATGTTTAACAATGTATGGGCCTACCCACATTGGCTTGAAATTCCCCGATCCTAATTTTTCAAACTCTTGATCATAAAACAATACAAGGTCACCTTCCAAGAAGACACGAGGCTTGACATTCTTGTCATATTTCACCTTAATGTGTTTCTTATGGGCTTCATTATCCATCGTGACATCAGTCAAATTTCATCTAAGCACATCATATGTAAGAGATACTCTTCTTCTATAGAAGTGGCAGGAAGGATCTCGATAGCAAGTTTTAGAGATGGAATTTCACACTCAATAAGAAGGATTACTTCTAGAACGTATACCAATTGGAATGGTGTGAACCTATTATCATTCTAAACATAGGTTCGATATGCTCATAAGGTTGCATAGAGGATAATATACCAATCTAATTTTTGGATCCATATCATGCGATGAAGCATTGTTTTCAAAACTTTGTTGATGGTCTCAACTTGACCATTCGCCTGAGGGTAGTAGGGAGTTGAGATCTCATGGGAGAAGCCCAACTTGGTGGTTAGTTCATACATCATGTGGTTACGAAAATATTTCCCATGGTCTATAACTATATCCTGTGGTTGTAGGTTTTAACCCTGTACAGAAATTACCTGCATATGAATTCTAAATCACAAGAAAAATAAAAATGCGAGAGCATAACACATAAAACACATATACACATAGATTTCCCACTGGATCCCAAAACCAAGAGTACCAGCTTGATTTTTCATTATGTTCCTTTCAATGTTACAATACATATTTATACATGTCAAAGCATCCAATACCATGGACCGAAAGACCATCGCGTCCAAAACCATGGACCGAAAACCATCGCATCCAAAAACCCTGTGCGAAAATCATGCACAAAACCATAGGTGGGTCCGCCCAACCTAACATAGGGTCCAAAACCAAAATTTTCCGGGGCGCTACCCCGGACCCCATAAAGTGGGGTTACGAGTACCCTCAAACCCCCTATTAACTATGTGGAAAGAATATAACACAACCCAACAGTGGTACGTTGAACCTTGCAATGACATGATTAAAAAGGAAGAGAGAAGTTGTTTCGTCGATGTTATTGTATGTAGGAATCGCCTCAACCCACTTTGTAAAGATATCCACTAGCACAATGATGTAGCCATGCCCCCTAGACGAGTGAGGGTTACATGTCATAAATTCAATGCCCCATTTCATGAAAGGACCTACAATGATAACAAGGTATAAAGGAGTAGGCAAAGCATGGATTTTACGATTGTATATCTTGTAGGTGTGACATTTTTGGACTGTGAGGATGCAATCATGAAACATAGTAGGCCAAAAGTAGTCAGCATGCAAGATATTTTGTGTGGTGGCATAAAAAAACATATTTCCACCACATGCCCCAGCATGGCATTCATTTATGGCTTTCTCAGCCTCCTCATGGGTGAGGCACCTTCAAAAAATTGTATCAATACCATGATGATATAGGGTGTCGTCAATTATAATGTAATTTTTAACTTGATATTGGATATGTCATTAATCTGAGTGAGAGGTATTAGACCGGAAAGTATGGGTTTGGTGATATATGATAATGTCTCCATACCATAGGTCAGATGACGTGATCATGAAAAACAACTCACCTGGAATAGAATTGTCAGACGTTTTTTCAATTTCAACAATGGGAAGGTCACAGATCGACTCAGTAAAGACAAGGGATTTCTTCAACTTGGATTTGATAAACTCCAAATCAAACTCCTATAGGATGAGAATCCATTTGGAGTACTCCCCCCCCCCCCCCCAAACAATTTTCGTGACAAGATGTGTGTCATGGGGTTGCGATTGGAAACAGCCATACTCTTGCAGAGTATGATATAGTGACAAAACCTTTGGATATCCTAGACAACTACCAAAGATAACTTTTCAACGTGAGTATATTTGATCTATGTATCATTTATGTTTCCACTCAAATAATAAATAGGATATTAAGTCCCTATATCATCCTCTTGGATCAATACCATAGTGATGGTAGTGACTACAGCAGTGAGGTATAGGAAGTAATCACATTGGTATTCCAGTGGATTCAACAATGACATCCGAATCAAAACACCTTTCAAGACATCAAATGGATTTTGGGCAATGTCGTCCTAATGGAAGGGAACCCCTTTCTTTAACAAGTGAGTAAATACTTTGGTCAATTTCGTGTAGTTGGGAACGAATCTTTGTATAAAGTTAGCCTTCCCTTGGAATCATTGAAGTTGAAGAAGTAGGTTGGAGCATACACAAAACACACACTTGTGTGGATTGAGCCTAATTTTATAGTGCTGACAATGCAAAAATATATCCCTAAGATGCATGGGATGATCAGCATGATGTTTTAAGTGAGCAAGTAATTCATTCAATTATGATGGTACAATAGGTTTAATATGATGGAAGGCATAATTCATTTCCCTCTTAAACATAGCCCCAGTATTTTTCAATCCAAAAGGGATATTTCAATATGAAAATGTGCCTCATGGACAAACAAATGCGGTTTTTTGTTGATCTGATTGTAACCGAAAAATCCATCCATAAATGAAAATATTTCATAGCCATCACAATGATCAACAATCTGGTTGACGAATAGGGTAGGATAATTGTCCTTAGGACAAGCATGATTACTGTATTGGTAATCAACACACACACGAATTGTTCCTTGTTTCTTCATGACAGGAACAATGTTTGATACCCAATCAGTTAGAGGTACTGGGTAGATGAAATGAATGCGTAAAATTTTTTCAACTCCGGCCTTAACAGTGGTAGCCTTCTTGGGATGGACTCGATAGAGGCACTACCAAACTAGTTTAGCATCAAGATATGCCTTGATTTCATGTACAACTATGTTTGGATCAATACCTGACATCTCTTCATAAGATGAGGCAAAAATGTCTCTAAATTCCTAGAAAATGGATTTATAAGTATTGATCTCATTGGGAGAGCAAGAGGCACTGATATGTACATTCTCAAAAATGTCAGCTTTGATTGAAATATCAATAGGGGTAATATCTTCAATATTCAACAAATTCTTCTCATAATTGATAGCATTGATCAATATGGAATTCGCAGACACCTCAATGACATTGGACCAATAAAGTTCTGTAAGATTATCCTCATAGGAATCTAGCTAGGAGGAACGATTATAATGGTCATCCCACGGTGCATGACCCAGCATCATGATCTCCATGATGCTCTCATCAGTGGAAAATGTGTGAGAGAAGGGATCATAGAATGTACCGTAATCTAAGGAATGATCAACCCAATTGATTGAAGAAGAGAGAGTAAAATGTGTCGCATAGGCCGAATAGATGGATTCATAGTATAGATCAATGAGACTGAGGGGCATGAGGTCACCAAAAGTGTCAATATTAGATTCATCGGGTACGATCCAAGGATTAGACAGAGTAGTAGAAGAAAATATCATGTTGATACAAGCGATCAGATTAGAGCTATCGAGAAGAAGAGAAAATTTTCCCATGAGAGAAGAATCCTTAAGCAATCCCACTCTGAAATTCTGATATGGATGTGGGGTTTCTCCCACAAGAGGGATTATTCGAGTAACTTGAGAATTGGTGGAAAATAAATTGATTTGATCAATGGCTACTATACCTCCCTTATGAGGGAAAGTAATTATTTTAAAATATGTTGAAACAACTACAGCCATAACATACACCCATGTATAACCTAGTAGAAGGTTATAATCTAATAGTCCGTCAATAAATTCGACTTCTATCGACATCGCCTTGCTGCCTAATTCTACTTGTAATGAATTCAAAATTCCATAAGGATTGAAGCCTCTTCCATCAAAATCCTTTAAAGTAGTTGGTGACTGATTTAATTGTGGAGAACCAATGGCCTTCCAGCAAGAAGGTGACATAATACAAGTTGAAGCTCCTTCATCCACAATAGAGTGATGGATGGTCTTACTTTGAAAAACAATCTGAACCATGAAATATAATTGGGCCATAAGTCAATCGGTATAATTCTCATGGTTAAAAACTACAAGGTTGGAATCTGAGGGATCAATACATCCAACAACGGAAAGTAAAGCCTTCTTCTGGAGGGACAATTTTGCAACACCTCAAGATTTGACATAGTTGAAGGAGCCTGAGACAGATCCTCAATTATCTTTTAATTCTAATAATCTCTTGCGCGAGGGTTGAATGTAGATTTATAGATAACACTTTTAGGAGGCTTAATTATCAATTCGGTAGGAAACGCATTTGGAATAGGATCTAATGGAGATGCGGTCAAACTAGTAGGTTGATTAGTAGCCTGAGTGTTCAATGGATTCGCATTACCATAGTGTTTATTCCTGGTAGCCACCATAATGTCATTTTTCAGCTTGGTGGAGGAAAGCAACATAATCAAGTTAGAGGAAGCAAGGTCCCGAGCAACCATATTAGTATCTTGATTCGGAAATGGATCTGTCAACACAGCAAGTGTAGCCAATGACTTAAGGAATTGATTGACTTCCGCCCGATGTGGACAGTGACAAGTGAAATTCTCCTCATTACAAATTAAGCATGGATAACAAGATTTCCTCTTTTCTTTGGAAGGTATATTATTTTGTTTATCCTACGAAGGATTATTTTTCTTCTTTTTACCTTTACCTTTCTTCTTACTTCTTGGTTGCTAGATTTCCCTTTGGAATATTGAATGGCATTGATCTCGAAAGTAGAATCCGTAGGAGAAGTGGAAGGAGGGTTTTGGGAAGCCAGAGCAAGAGTCAAACTAGATTGTTTACTCACCAACTGTTGGCTAGCAAAACCTATCACGCCATCAGTGACATTTGATTCTTTACTAGGAGGTTGAGAAACAGTATTGGAAGGTCACAAAGTGTTTGGTATTTTATTATAAAGTGTGCCAAATTGGGTATAAATAAGATCCAAACACTGGGCATGAGAAATTACCTTCTCTTCAATTACAACTCTGCCCTTAGCGATGTATTCTATTATGGATGGTAACAGAGGCTTAATAAATCATTCAGCTAAGAATTGATTAGGAACAAAAGTTTTAACCAAATAATGACAATGTCGCCACTCATGAATGTGATCAAATATGTGAGTGGAATCTGATTGTTTGAAATTGGTTAAAATTTCAATTCTAGTCTCATATCGAATGGGTAACTGAAAATGCATTAGGAATGTGGTAGCTAAGGTGATGAAATTATCGAATGAATCTCATGGTAAATCAATATACCATTTTGTTGTCGTATCAGTAACTATACGTTGGAAAAGACGTAAATGGATAGAGTCATCATTGAGGGAGTTTGAAGAACACCACAAATGATAAGTCATAACATGTGTAGATGGGTTTTCTCTAGGATTTCCATTGAATTTAGGGACATAACTAGGAAATTATGTGGGAATAACCGGCCACCAAGGAGAATGAGATCGGATCATTTGTAAGCCAAGTCAAGTATGGAAATTCAAGAGTTTCTATAAATGGAAATTTTCTATTGAAGTTTGGTGGAAGATACCCTCGGTAACATGGGATGTCCTAAGAAACAGGTATCTATGCTCCGGGATAGGGAGGATTCTAATAATTGAGATACGTATAGCCTTGTTCCCCAACTCTAGGATAACCTTGCAAATGTTGAAATGGTTGAGTTTGGATTTGCTGACTTTGATAAGGAATTTTCTGACCTTGTTAAGGTACTTACTGACCTTGGTGAGGTACTTGTTGACCTTGGTAAGGTATATCTTGATACAGTTGATACGAATACCCTATGGGATTTGCATCATCCCAACATAAGGTTGGATAGCTTGTGTTTGTGCCATACCATATACAAGTTGATGTACATGTATTAAAGGAATAGCATGTCCAAGTGGTGGATATTGTAAGAGACATTGAATAGGTTGGGTAAGTTGGGCTTGAGAGGCCCCAGATGCTCGTGCGAGAGGTTGAGTTAAATGTAAAGTTTGTAAAGGTTAACTTACATGAAATTGAGCTTAAACGGGTTGGGATATAGGTTGACCATTAGGAATTTAAGATGAATATGGAACAGGTTGAGAAGTTTGAACTTGATTCACAACTGATCCAAGTTGTACAGGCATAGTAGGTTTCCAAGAACTGACATCCATTCCTCAATGTGGAGGATTTGAATGAGGCTGATCATTAGCTTGTGATGTTTGATGAGGAGATGGAAATATTCCTCTAACATGTTTCCCCCTATTGAGAGAGGAGGGGAATATAGAGGCAACTGCCTCCCAGGAGGAAGGTACCCAACATAAGATGAATTGGATTGTTGTAGATCTCCATATCCACTGATATATGAACCAAATTGTTGCTCAACTATTGGTTGAGATGGAGGAGGAAGAGAAGACTATCTAGCACTCATCAAAGAAGTGTTAGAATGTATTATACAAAAATATGACATGGGAGAGGTCCATGGACTAGATGTTGTGCTAGAAAAGGTACCATACAATGAATGGTAACCAAGTGGGACGGACATGCCACCATACAGATGTGTCTCTAGTGATGTTGCAACATGGGTTCTCTTTGTCATAGTAGTATATACAGGCTGAGAAACCATAGTATATTTAGTCATGGTTAACTATCCCAAAGAGGATTTTCAGTGGAAACTCAAGGGTGAGTTGAAAGGAAATGAATCAGACAAAGGATCTTGTGATGAAGTATGAGGAGAAGGAAAAGTATGGGCTTGATAAATATGAGTCCCTCTAAAATGGATAGAAGAGGAGGATTGAGGCTCTTCCTAAGGAATCTCTTTGATACTCACAAGACCAGGGGGTAGTGGTTCACCGTTGAATCCAAGATATACAGATTGTGGTTGATTCTGAGATAGAGGAAGAGAAGAAAAAGTTCCTAAAGTAACAAGTGTAGATAATTGAGGTAATGAAATCTATTATTTAATATATTCAAGTTCAATAACCTCAGGTAATGAAATCTTAGGTGATTGTTTCAACTATGTCGGATTCACCATTAAATGAAGAAGTAATCTCAGGTTCATTAGTCACAGGAAAATATGATTCTAGTGGATCTATTTCAGGTGGAGGACTAGAAGTAGTAGCTCCTGAAGTAATAGATTTGGTATTCTATGAATTTTTGTTCTTCTAGTGACATCTAGGAGTTTTCTCAGGGGGAAGAAGAGGAAATATTTACATCCTACATGAACGATATGTTTGAGGGGATTGTTCTTCCATGTTGGTTTAATCAATTTTAAAAATTAACAAAAAAAATAAATCAAAAATGGTAATGTAGGCAAAAGGGTTTACCAAGCAATTGTGAACTACAATATACCACCTTGTAGGACCAAGGATTTATGTACGAGCAGAAAATCTCCCTGAACGTTGTGTTTCGTGTATCACAGTATACAAGGCGGTTGACTTAGTTACCTAAGGTGGGGATAGTAACCTAGTGTGGACTTCCAAAATATACTCGACGATACGTGGAAGTGCAATTTGTGTTAGTGTTGTCTAATGTGTAACTGTATGATGAGAGTGTTCCCATATACTTTTCATGCGTGGAGTGTCATCCAATATACCTGAAGGTATGTGGAGAATGGTTTGATACACTTACATACGTCGAATGGGATTTCACCCACAGAATGCAACACTAGTAAAACGACAACCCTTATGTTTATATACGTTGGAACACATCTTTAGCATAGACCTCTAGATGTTTGAGTTAATATTTCAAATTCTCCTTAACATGGATTCAATAAATTTTAAATTTTATCTTGGATTATGTTTCATTTGTCAAGGCTCACGCGAATTCCACCTAAATATCCTAAACCTGCAATCTACCATGATAAAGTGAAATTTTCTTTTCAATGAAAATCTATGTAAGGGATAGAAAAGAACAAAGAGTAATGTAGCATACAATATGCAAGAAAGAAAAAATGTTAAGTCAATTTTCCTAATGCAACTATTCTAATTGTTGAAAATAGCAACAAGAAATGCTAAAAATAGAAATTCTAGAAATAGCATTGTTATAAATAGCATTTCAGAATATACTCCAACTCTGTTATAACAAGGATATACATAGTTGGATATACAGAGTTGGAGTAAGGAAAGGAAAGGGAAGGAGAAGGATTCTCATCCCAAATCGAGTTCTTCTCATGGTGGGAAGAAGATTGACAAATCTAAAGTGAGATGCTTTAATTGTCCTGAGGTAGGCCATTATGCAACTAATCATCCATTGAAGAAATCCAAGAAGGGATCCTCAAAAGGATTTGAAGGTGAGGCATTGGCCTCTCAGTTTGAATTGGATTTTACCCTCATCGCATGCATGGTGTCATCGAGGATGGTTGTGGTTGGTTTCTTGACAGTGAAGCCTCATTCCACATGACCATCGATAAGAGTTTGTTCAGTACCTTGGAGGAGAAAGACATCCAGATGCACATAGAGATGGGTAATGATGAAAAGTATAGTGTTTCAGGAGTGGGCACGGTTGCTTTTTAGAGGGAGCATGGAGCTCACATCACCCTGACTGATGTGAAGTATGTGCTTGGACTGAAGAAAAACTTGGTATCGTTCGCGATGATGGAGGAAAAAGGCTACAATGTAGTCTTCAGTAAGGGAAAGGTTTTCCTTAGACACATTACCATGAGACAGGTAAAACAAATCAGTTCACGAGTCAAGAACCTATATGCTCTTGAGGTTCAAGATGCATGAAAATCCTTGAGAAGCAAGGCAAATATTGGAGACTTGGTGGTTGAGAGAGAGAGTACATTACCTCTCAACATGCAACGCCAGAAGAAGTCTCATAGAATTGTGGAAGAACCACTATTGGTGAAGCAACTTCAAGAGGTTTTGGAGCAACCACAAATGGAGAAGCCGAGAGGAGACCAAGTGGAGGCATCCACTCATGCAAAGACCTCTAGTAGGAGGAAATTTCAAGCCAACTGGGTAGAGGGATCACATGCAGCCATACCTCTAGGTGTGAGGTGGGGTAATGTGAAGTGATAGTCCCAAGAAGGTTGAAATAGGGGTTAGATCCTTGAGGTACCTAGCCTCTTTGATTAGACCTTACTATGAGAGCCACGATGAGGAGTAGTAGGATTGGCTGAGTGGGTAGAGATGGATGCAAATGGAGCGGTAGAGAGAGCTACAGTGCAGGAGTCCCAGGATAGCGCATAGCTAGTAGGCTGCAGAATGCGAGAGGCACAGGAGTGTTGCACCAGTGCAGGATGGCATGGAGAGGTGTGTAATGGTGCGAGATGCAGGGAGTTGTTACAACAACACAGAGGTCAGAGAGGGAGTACTTGTCAGCAGCAGAGGGAGCTTCAGCATCAGAGGGTGTTTCTAGCCCAACAAGGAGGTCAATTGGGAGATTAGTTACTTATTTCTCAGTAACTGAGTTGCAGTGCAGCAATGGGTAGCAGGATGCAACATGATGAGAGGAGGTGCAGTGCAGATGCATGCTGAGAGATAGGACCAGCAACAACACGGATGCAGCTAGAGGAATAAGTGTGATTGATGCAATCAAAGATCAAAGTGATAGAGGCTAGAGTAGTTAGATACTGAAGAGCACAGAGGTGCAAAGTTTTTAGTTGACAGAGGTAATAGCAATTGGAGACTTTCATGACAGATGCATCATTCTGATTCAGGTTGGATATTTTTGTGTTTCTAGAGTTGTTGGAGCAACAACACTTGAGATAAATGTTGCATGTAGAACATTCCAAAGGTTCAGGATCGGGATCAAGATGAATTCCATTCTTGTTGAGAGTGAGTGTTGAAAATAGCAACAAGAAATGCTAAAAATAGCATTGCTATAAATAGCATTTCAGGATATACTCCAACTCTGTTGGAAATAGAAAAAAATAGAAATGCTATAAATATAATTTCGAGATATATTCCAATTTTGATTTTTCCTTGAATCAAAATTGAGAATTAAAATTCGAATTTAGTCTCACTAGTTGTTTGAAAAATAATTAATTAATTCATCTTGATTAATTAGTTGGAGAAAATCAAACATGAAGTCTTTGTGAAGCCATGCAACAGTTATCCCTTTGATTGAGGAAGTTATCCCTTAATTAAGGAGATAAGGATGAGTTGTATTTGAGTTGTAATTAGTTAGCTCAGTTAACTGAGTTAAGTCCAGTTAGATTAGTTCCAAGAGTTTGTGGAAATGATTGTGAGTTCAGTCAATTAATGCATGCATGCATGCAACTAGTGCTCTCCAGATAATTGAATATTCTCTCATAAATAACTCATGCATGTCAGTTCAGAGAAAGACCCAGTTGAGATCAAAGGAAGGGACAGTGTACTATCAATTGGAGGAATTTTCCTATAAAGGAAACTCGTCCATGCAGAAGGAA
>APFE030202696.1:0-11918 GCA_000404065.3 Pinus taeda
AAAAAATATAATTAAATTTTGATATTTTTTTGAGTAAAAAATTATAATGAGGATTAATGGTTAAAAACATGTGTTTCCTCTTAAAATATCCCATGTTCAAATTTAGAAGGGAGAATGGGTAGAGTATATACACCTTTGTAGACTTGGGGTAGAGTATATACACCTCCATAAATTTTAGTAATCAAATCTTTACGTGGAGGTGGATCCAAGGAAGCTTCATGCACCAATTTGATGTCTAACTTGGCTTTGACCATAAAATTAAATTATTTGAATATATTTAAAGATATATAATATTGTAGAAGTGTTTTCTTTGGATAGTTAAAGTTGAGATAAAGTTTTAATTTCCCCCGCACTTATTTTTATATATTTTTGACCTATAATTTAATGTGATTAAAATAAATAATAAATATGTGTAAAAATATATAATATTTTAGAAGTGTTTAAGAGAAGTAGAGTTTTATTTTTTCTCATATTAATTTTTTGTGTTTTATCCCTGAGGAAAAATCGTAATTTTCATTAATAAATAATGAAAATTACATATTGTAGATATTGTCATAGCATACCCAAAAAATGTTTGTTGATTGTTCACCTATTAGCTGGTATAAATAGCCCATACATCTCTCAAAATATATGCAATATACAAAAAACTGTCAAGGTTTCATTATGTTGATGTCCTTTTAAAAAACAAAACTGTAATATAAACAAGTATCTATTTAACATAAATCATATAAACTATAAAAAGTGTGTTCCCAAAAGTGACAAAAAAGAGCAATATATGAAGAGAGTGTCATCTCCAGTCTACATTAGCGTGTAGGCGTTCGTCAAAAGGATGATGATAGTACTGATAGTGTTCGTTCCCATTCTGCTCTATGATCTGCCATATCTCTCGGTCCTACCGCATACCTTCTTTGGATAGACAATCGAAAATTGTGTTATGTTTCCTGTATATGTGATGACATGTGATAAGATAAAATTGTCATTTTATCATAAATACATCATCTAATAAATCCCTGAGTGTGTGCACATGACATGTAAAATATTGGTTAAACCAATCAATATATTATATTTTTATATATTTCAATTTCATAATTGAATTTAGAGATGAAATAGAATGAAAAGAGACATAAAGTTTGATTTTTTCCCGCATTGTATTTTTACACCGAAGGTGCTTTCATTGCGGGCTTGAGGTGAGCAAACACTGGTCACCCCAGCCAATAGAAAACCTGCTCACCCCAGCCAATAGCAACGCTCTCTTTTCATCGTCCTTCCACAAATTAAAAATGACCACGTGCCTCTCTCCGACCTTGCATACTCCGCAATCTTATCAATGTGGCGAACATCGTGCAGACCCTGCCATCTGTCCAATGTGGTTGTAGACTCTGGGGGTCGTGCAGACTCTATCATTTTTCAAGTGCGGTTGCAGACTCTGCAATTTGTCTACTGATGTCGCTCTTCAACTCTGGAGATGGACTAAATAATTTTTATGCAACCAAAAAGGTTCCATCTCATATGCTCCTAACTCTTAACTGCCTGCCAGAAAAAATTTAAAAACATATTTTAAAAATTTTAAAAACATATTTATTTAATAACAATAATTAAATATTAATCAATAAGAATCACAATAATAATAACATATATAACATATAATAATACATAACATTTAGAAAACATAAATAAAAAATAACATGAACTAATAAAGAACATAAACTAATTAATAAACAATAATTTATAAGAAATATTAAATATAATATTATATAAAAATTAGAATAACAAATTAGTTATTAAATAATATAAACAAAGGACTTAAATAACAATAGAAATAATTAAATTATAAATAAACAAACAATGAGTCGACCAATTTATCTTCACATCCAGTTTTTTGCATATTTATACCTGTCTTTTTCCTTCTTTTCTCCGCACAATTTGTCCTGATGATGAGTCTAGGTTCAGACTCGAAACGTCGACCATAAAATATGAACACTGTGGAAAATCCGAACTCCATTAAAAAAAAATACTTTAATGAAAGCACTACAATAATGTTGGTTACAACAGCGATAAAAAAACCTACAATATATGCATGATTTTTCACAGGGAAACCTCTTAGAGTTGTCATCTCGATCCTCTCTCCCCTAATGCCCTTGAGCATTCAAAAAAATATATTGAGCTACTTTCATCTCAATAAGGTCAAACAAATAAATGATCATGGATTACATACAAGTTGTAGAACCTGAATACTCCCTCCAATTCTTGTGTGGAATGGTATGGTAATGGGATATTGTGGTCATGAGACTCTCTCATGAAGTCATCTAAATTGAAGACTCTCAACACTTTTGTTGCCTTAACGACATTCTCCAATGCAATGTTTTTTGAATACGATAGCGATTGCAATTTTCTTGATGTAGAAAAAGAACATCACACATACCTTCAAGTAGAGAACTCCTCAAAGGAAAATTCAAGAAATTTCACTCTTGAAGAATTTCCCTAGAAGTTTCAAGCAGAGTTCATGCCTTAGAGTTCTAGGAATGCAATCAAAGAACATGAGTAAGAACGGGCATAGGAGGTAGAAAGAAAAATTGGAATTAGTGTGAATGATTTAGGTTCCTGCATCATGAAATGTTTCGATGTACCAACGTCCATGTCAACCTGATAGAGCAACGAAGGAAGAGACAACAACTAGGTTGATGTTGCTTAGATGAATCGAGTCACAGGAACATGGAAGAATGGAAGTTGCTAAAATATTCACTTTTAATATTTTTAATCATCATTTAAATTTCTTTACATAGATTGAACAATTATTTTTCTACGCTATTGTCTTTCCAACTTATCTTTTCCCACCAAATTTCTAACCGTATAATGTTCTGACCATAAAATGCTTTTTAAATTGGATAACTTCTTTATCCCAATAGGCAATTACTTTAATGTTGGATAATATATAATCTTCAAAACAAAGAGTTAGAATAATGTTACTTCTTTCAACACACCTCCCTCACATGATGAGCATGTCAATTAGACTTTGCAAGCTCCCCATATTATGCAAAACCAAGGTTTGTAACCTTGGGAATCCACTTGGATTTTGAGAACTCGACCCTATCCCCAAGTCAGTTCAATCGTGGCATTGCATTGTCTTCAGAAATTTCAAATTTCGCAACCACTCCAATGAAGGAAGCTTCTTTCCACACTTTGTTAGTTCTAACTTCTTGAGTTGTTCAAAATAGCATGTCCAATTTGGAAAATTCAGTGGCATGCGGTTGTACAGCTGGAGACTCTCCAAATTCTTCATATTTTGTATCCCAGGAGGAAGAGTATTATTTACATGATTATCATAACTCAATTTTAAATGTTCCATTTCTATGCATCTTCTCATTAGTACATGAGCTTCAAATTCTAAAAATATAGACAGACAAAGCTCTCTGAGATTTGTGAGACCCTTCAAAGGTAATACATTCCTGGGATCCTTCAAATGCTCTATTTCAGTACCAACATCTTACCATAATATTTTCAATAAAGTGACTTGAAATATATCTATTGGAAGAACCAAATTATTACAACCCAATAGCCAATGCATTGGAATTGTGGTATAAGCTTTCCTATTGTATGTGATAATGATGTCATATTTTTACACCATGACAGAATAAAAAACGAAGAATAGAAAGATTGCAATTGTCTTGAGGCAATTCCTTGATGTGATTTCCACTTGAATCAAGAGTTTCCAGTAATGTGAGTTCTAATTCAATACGACTTAGAGGGAGATCTAAAACCCTTAAAGCAGTGACCTCGATCAATAAATTATATGGAACATCTTAAGTTAGTGGATTTTTTAGTAACTACAAACTCACAAGTTGTGGGCATAGGAAGTCTTTTGGTAGATACTTGATTTGATTAGAGAAGAGTGATATTATTTTGAAATATTGAGTCAAAGAATAGGGGAAATATTTGGAACCTTGGCCTACACAACATAAATAATTTCCCTCCTCCCCAAAGTGTATTGTCATGTCCAGAATAATGTCATGCATTGTTATCACCCCAATTTTCCAGAGAATCACAGGTTTATTGACATTGATCATACTCTGCTTTTCAAAATTATAATTCCGTTACAAGCCACGATCTATAAAAAGTTGTACATAGTTGTACCTGATCTTCATGTCCATTGAGTAGGTTCCCTCTTTGATCTTAACAAACTTTTCAACAATCCAAAATTGACCCAATTCATCAACCCAATTTTTCCAATCTTCAAGATACATAACAGAGTAAAGAAAATAATTTTGAGTATTTGGATTGTACAAATGATCATAACTCCATTTTAGTTGTTAGTAGAGTTGTCTATATATGCATAGAGACAACATACACCTCATAGAGACATAGCACATACCTCTACCTGAACTTGTTCTTCTCGCAACTCGAACACAACATCTGCCAAAACTCTGTAGATTTCAACCTCTATGAAAGGCAACTCATTATCATATACCTATACAAGAACACCAAAAGTCAAAATGCAATAAACATCATATATGGATGTATACAACTCTAAAATGCAAGTATCCCTTCAACAAACCCTTCAATACTGGAGAGACATCATTACTCATAAGGCCTAGAGGCTTCATGGACTTGAGAGTTGTCATGATTTTCTTGTTCCCATTTTCTTCGCCTCAAATATGTCCAACTTTCTCAAGCCATGTGCAGAGACAGGCAAAATTCAATGTGAAGAAAAAATAGACACGTGTCGCATCTCCTTGCATGAAAAACGCAACCTAGAATAACACAAGGTGATGAGTATTTATTGTGTTACAGGGAAGCCTTATGAATGAATCATAATATTAATAATGATTTTACCATATGTCTCTCTCACCAACATCTGTTATTATGTCCTATGCCAACTTACAACTTATATCTCTGCGTTGCAACTTTAATGATCTTATCGAATATGGAAGTATTATGTTGCTTGGAGAGTACATAAGTCTACATATATTATCATAGTTCTTTACGTTAATAAAGATATTCTCATGATTATGATTATGTGTCCATAATGATAGCCTTGAGTTAATAAGAATATTCACAGAAGAATTTTTTGCTTTAATAAGAATATTCTTAGTTGTGTGTTAATAAGGATATTCTTGTGTTAATAAGAATATTTAACACAAGAATTATTGATAGAAGTATTATTTGCTTTAAGAAGGATATTCTTATGATTATGTGTGTTAATAAGGGCAATCTTGTGTTAATAAGAATATGGATGGGAAATATATTTTTTCCTATTAGTTAGTGGTTGGTTTTTTATTAGATAGTGGTTGGTTTTTTATATATGTGTTTGTTTAATTTTTTTTAAAGTGATATAAGTAGTTGTTTAAATTATATATTTTAATAGGTGGTTACATTAGTGTTTGTAATAATAAGAATGGTAATATTTAATATGTTAATATAATGTTTATATTTTCTAATTTTTATTTTTATTTATACTATATATATATAATTCCATTTTGTTTTTTATGTTAATTAGGGTGTTTAAAGAGATAAAGGTTTCAATTCTAATGTAATAGTTGGAGTAATATATTTGTAATAAAGAAATTATTATTTTGCACGACTTGCAAGTAGTTGGACTCTATGATTTTGATGGAGATCAATCTCGCCCTCTAGTGGAAATTCAGGAGTGGTGCAATGTGTCGTGGAGAAAAGACATGTCATTGGCCATGACAAACCTGGGGCAAGGTCTATCAATGCTTTGTGCTCATGCATAGTTTGTGAATAGTGGGCTTGCCTCATGGCACTTGTATTAGAGAGTTTGGCAGACCTTATGTACATGCATTTAGCAGTAAGTCTGATTCATGGTGAGATGAATTTCCCAAATCTTCTATTCCTTCGGTGTACCTTTACACTTTTAGGGGCAATTGCTAGTTATATATATATATATATATTTGATGTCTAACTTCATATATATATAATTTTAAAAATGTTTTGCAACATATTTAAAAGAGAAGTAGAGTTTTTTTTCCTATATTGTATTTTTATATATTTCAATTTCGTTATTAAATTTAGAGATGAAATAAAATTAAAAGAAAGACGAAATTGGGGGGATTTTTTTTCATCATGAAAGAATAATAATACATATTATATATTTATAAATGTTTTTGTTGAGAAGTAGAGTTTTATTTTTTTTCTAATATTGTAATTTAAAAAAATTGTTGAATTTTAAATATAAGTAACTTTTTAAAAATAAATATTATTTTTCACCTTAATTTTTAAAATATATTTTAATAATATAAAACTTTTAATTATATAAATAATTATATAATATATTTAATATATATAGAATATATTTTAAAATTTTATTTTATTTTTATTTCTTTTTTCTTTTTTAATATATGCAACAAAACACACACATATGTTTTACTACATATTTTTTTGTTTGTCATGTGGTTTGAGTTTATCAGAGATTACATTAGGAATTTAGGATTGACTTGTGGCTTGAGAAACCGTGACTCAGGGAAATCTAAGCTGTCAAAATAACCTGGGGATCGCACCTGGCCTGGTCCACACCAACCCTTAACATGACTGGATTTTTGCCCATAGAGTTTCAAACTGGTGGCCTTCACATCATGGAGTGACTTAACAATACACCCCATCACTATCTATTCTACGCCTCGTGGGCGTTTCGCTACATATTTAAAAGAGAAGTAGAGTTTTATTTTTTCTACTATATTGTAGTGTTATATATTTCAATTTTGAAATTAAATTTTTCCACGGGGTCTTGGATAGATGGTGATCAAGTGTTGTGTTAAGGTACTCCTTGATGTGAGGTCATCGGTTCAATTCCCTACCCTAACCTGGGTGATTGAAGATGTAGTCCTACCAAAAAAAAAAAAAAAACAAAAACAAAAACAAAAACAAAAAACAAAAAACAAAAAACAAAAACAAAAACAAAAACAAAAAACAAAAAACAAAAAACAAAAAAAACAAAAAACTTTTGTAATTAAATTTAAAGATGAAATAAATCAAAAGAGAGATAGAATTTGATATTTTTCACACATTATATATATATATAGATAGATAGATAGATAGATAGATAGATAGATAGATAGATAGTGAGCCTAGCCCGAGACCTTGCTTATTGGTTGGAAGAAGATTGATCCACCCATTATGGGGTGTTTATTACCAAGATTATACGAGGCTCGATCGAGCTTAAACGCCCCTTTAATTCCCCCAAAGAAGCTTCCACTCCTCAACCCCTCCCCATTAGGTTTGAACTTGTGCCCTTGTGGGAACTAAACCCCATGCGCATGCGCGCACACGCACACACTTGCCTAAAGACAAGTTATATTGTTTTTTATTTTGATCAAAAAAATTTCTTTCAATTAGTTTTAAAATTTTAAATAGATTCTATGAAGTTTATTAACGTTTTGAAAAAAATAAATATTAAACTGAATATTTTGAAAATTATTATTTATTATATTTTTAATTTTAAATGAATTTTAAATTTGTTGATGATTTATTTTTATATGGTTTAAATTGAATTGTTAGATATAAAATTATATTAAAAAATAAAAATCCAAAAAAATTTCTATTTCCCACAAGTGTCATAATAAGTTTAGGCTTGTTACATACCATAAGGCTTACAATACCACATGTCCAAAAATTGTGCCCCGCGGCCCAATTTTGGAACTCATTTTCAAAATCAAAATATTTTATCAATATTATTATTTTAATTTAATTTTATAACATTTTTAAAATTAAAACTAGTAAACTTACAATATAATAAGATTCTTAACCATGAATATTTACCCCTATTTTGCCATGGATATTATTAACTTGTAAATAGGCTTTGTTACAATGCCATGAGCTAGCACCATAGCTTATCAATACCACTTGCCCAAAACACATAACTCATTTCAAAACTAGAATATTTTATTTTAATTTTATTTTAGATAACTTTTTTATGAGCGATTTAGTTTTTTTTTTTTTAAATAAATTTCGAATAAGTATAGAACTTAATTCAAAATAAAGTTTGATAATATACAACTCTTAATCCAATTGTAGATAAAAAGATATTGCAAAAAGATTATGAATATTTTTTAATCTATATTAATTTAAATTATATAAAGTAAGTGTAATATATATATATATATATATTATATATATATATAATATATATATATAAGAGGGTTCGACTATGAGGGGATTTGGTGGCTGGAACCCTAGCTGTCACGAGCCCCTTTTCCTCTTTGCATCTGAGATCGACAATGTCTGTGGGGTTGTTGTTTCTCTTAATAAGCTACCTCCAGCAGGTTGTTGCCCACTTTTCCCTATTTTCTCTCAGGTGTAGCTACGTTGTGGGGGTTTTCGTGGCTACGGGTGGTGCTCGTATGGGAAGTTGAGGGGGTGGACCGCTTCCTACCACCATGTTTCAGGCCTCTTCCACGTCGTGTTTTTGCGCTCGTCTTCTCATGTGTTGGGGGTTTCGTGGTTGCTTGTGGTGCTCATGTGGGGAGTTGAGAGGGTGGGAAAACTCATGTCACCATGTTTCGGGCCTCTTCCATGCTGTGTTGTTCCACTTGTCATTCTCGTGTGTTGTTTCCTGCCTATCTACGGAGGGGTTTTGTTGGCTTATGATCCTTTTTTTATGGAGACCTGCTTCGGGTTATTTTTGTTTGGCTTCCTGGGTGTCTTATGCCCAGATTATGCTTGTATATATTTTGCACCTTTGTAGGTTTTTTTGATGGTTTTTGGTTGACCTTGTTGGGGTTTTCTTTGGCAGACCTATGTGGCCTGCGTCTTGCTTAGCCTTTTGGCCCAGTTGTTTGAATGTGTTTCCACATATACAAAATTTAACTTTGTTTCTCTTTCGGATGAATACAACCATGGGCCTCCTTCCACAAGAATATATATATATATATATAATAAGATATATATATATACTATAATATATATATATATATATATATATATATATAATATATAAAATATACTGATATACCTTTCTATAAGAAAATATGGTTTTAAGGTCAAAACTTTTTTACAACTGGTGCAAAATCTTTCTTCTGCTAAGATAAAAAAAGCCCAAAAGAGTCTTGAGATTCCAACATTTCAATTACATATTGTAATTCTAATATAACTACTCTTATAAATCCACTAGAAGACCCTTAATATTTATGCAAATTTACATAACATAAATTAATACTAAGAGAAAAGATTAGTCTTTGACCATTGCCCTAGATGCAACAATGACAACATTTTCATTTTCATCATGTCGTGGGAAGTACAAAACATTAGCTAGGTCCTCGCTCATTCATCGATCCTCATTGCTTGTTGTTTAGGAGCCTCCATTAGAGGTTCTTGTAGAGTCCTTGCTTCATTATCTTCAGTTACTGGAACTTCCTGAAAAGGGATCACTTGGTCAAATTTAAAGTTCATGCGATCAAAAGCAACCTGTACTTGGTCCACTTTAGTCTGGAGCAAGGTAATTTCTTGGTGCAGTAGAGCAAGTTGGGCTTGCTCTTCAACTTTATTCATTCCCCTTGTTTAAACAACAAATTGATAATGAAATCCATAGTTTCCTTCATGTGGACCAAATGTTGAATGAGATCATTGGTTTTTGCATGCAACAGAAACTCCATCTTGGAACCATCATGGAATTCCTCTCTACTTTCTACACTTATAAAAATCCTAACACATAATTCTGGGGTTACATAGTTGCCCAATTCCTTTTTATAACAATTCGTAATTGAACCTTTTGGACACATGCTTCTCTCATCAAATGTATTTTGACCACATTCCTTGTACATGCTCCCCATCATACAACCTTTTCCTTATTTAATTCCTCTTCCGTAGTTTTCCATTTTCATTAAACCCAAAGGCTCCATTCTACATTGTAGTGTCTCAGAAATAGGAGTGGCGATTTTCCACAATCCTCCATATTTAATAGCATAGCAGTTGCTTACGGGATTCATGTAATTCCCATTATCTTCATCTCTATACATTCTTCATGTTTGATAAATCCTTCTGAACTTAAATATTCTACAATAAAAACCCAATTCCATTAATGACCAGAGCTCGACACGAAGTATTATGGATCTAGGAATACAATCATCAAATATTTGCATCCCTTCATATTTAACACAACTAAGGATTTGCTTCCACCTTGATAGAATCCAATCGTTGGACACATGATCCCTTGTTGCAATCACACGAATCCAACGTTTAAGTTTGATTTTTAATTTCCAAATCAATATTTGGAGTATCAATCTTCCACTTTGGGATTTGACAATTTTCTTCGGGATTACTTCCATACCATGAATCCTTCAATGCTCTTTGTTAGAGATAAAACCCCTGTGCACAATTTAAAAAGAAAATTGTTCATGGGATGTATTGGTTTACCTAACTTGAACCATCCTTTTACATCACCCCTTGCTTGAGATTGACTCCAAGATTTGCCAATGGTTTTTCAACAACGTTGAGATGTCTCTTGACGTGAAAAAAATCGATGACCTCAAACTTAATAATTTGTAAACTTATTCTATGGAGCATAGGAGATTGCAATGATGGTGGATCCTCTTTTATTTTACACACTTGTCGAATAACTAACATCGAATTGCCAAACACCAACAACTGTGGGATTTTCTTTGCAATTGCCAATTCTAATCCCTACCATAGGGCTAAGAATGTTCCCTGATGGTTGGTTGAAGTCCCTAAGCCTCATGCACATTAATCCATGATTCTTCGATGGGGTGAAAAATAACCCCTCTCTCTCTCTATAATTGAAAATTAATTAATTAACAATATTTATTTATTTAAGTGTAAAATTTTATAATTAATAACAAAATAAAAGATGCATTGTATACAATCATAACAATGATTTTTTCACTGCAATTTATTATTGGGGAAATCACATCACCGATGGATTTTTTTTTTCTTTTCCAAAAAATCACAAAATACTTGTAGTAGCCAATGCATATCCAAAGCATGTTACTAGTCTCTAATTTACTAATGTAATACATAGATTTAAACTTAACAAAATTGCAACCATGTTACCCATAGACCATAGAAACAAGAAACATAAGTGTTTAGAAGATAACTATCACGATAAAAAATGTGAGCCATGGTGATGCTCAAGTAGAGGTGGAAACGTTAATCAGAGTTGTTGGAGTACCAGGGGATCTTGAACCTTTGCCTCTAGAAAGCATAGCCTCAATTCGGACAAGCCAAAGGGGCATGCCACGATGTTGGAGAGACATATCCCGATTCCTACTTGTATATCATCCAACTTAAGAGAGATTTGACTCTTGCCTTCATTACTCTCCAACAAGACATTGCTCATGAGAGCCTTAATATGCTAGTATAACTCAATGGTAGAAAGATATAGGTTTTGTCTCCCACGAGTGTGACTAGGGTCAAGGATCCACTCAGCAACCGAGGCCAAAATGTCTACTTCTGAAAAATGCATCCCTATTTCCCATGGCTTCTATTGATGCATGGTTAAGTTCCAACTGAATGTGGTATGGGATCTAAGAGTGATATTGATGCACAATAGAATGGGCATGTTGAAGGCCTCTCGTGTTGTCCTTAAATCTGCTAGAGAAGCCTTTATGGCACGTTTCTTTGTAGGTTTTTAACTTTGTACATAAATTACCTACAAAAAAAATCTTAAAACAAAAAATATAGAATGGCGAGAACATAAAACAAATATACATAGATATTTTTCCATGGATCCCAAAATTGAGACTACAATCTTATATACATGTTGAAGCATTCATAAACCCTAATCCATTAACCCTGGATAGAACATAACCGTAGTTCCCTTGACCAGATGTACAAAATGCCATGGGTAGAAAACCATCTTGCCCAAAACCATGTGCAAAACCCATGCACAAAACCATGGGTAGGTCCACCCACTGTCTTTGGGTTTGCATAAAAAAAATAAATCGGGTTGT
>APFE030202705.1:0-116651 GCA_000404065.3 Pinus taeda
CTCTTCCTCACTTCCATGGCCTGACCTCAGAAGATCTAGATACTTTCTTGTTTGAGTTTGTTGTCATATGCAGAACTTATGATTACACCATTAATGATCATATGTTGAAATTATTCCCATCCACTCTCAAGGATGCAACTTTGTGCTGGTTCATGGGTTTATTTTAGGGATAGCGTCACCACCTAGGCTCAGATGCAACAAGCCTTCAATAACAAGTATCGGGACTAGTGTAGGTCCAAAGACACTAAAGAGGAAATTTTTAGAATGACCTTGGGGCATGATGAGTCCTTAGAAGATTATGAGGAAGATTTCAACTTAGCTACAAAAGGGCCATGTGCACACTTGATCCTGAGTCACTGAAGCTAGTCCTACTTAGGGGGGTCAGGGAATATCTTCTGGATACCCTAGACCTGCTAGTAGGAGGGAACATCTATCAGTTAACCTATGAAGATATCAAGACCGTCTTTAAGAACCATTCTAGGGCAGCTAGGAAAAAGGGTAGGGGTAGTCAACTAGTGGCCTGCTCATCCTCTTCCAACATAGCTATAAAAGGTGAAATTGGAAATATGCTGGAAGATTTCAAGAGTGAAATGTTGCAAACCCTTTCCCTACAAATATACACTATGCATATCAAGAGAAAGTAGGAGGAATCAGAGAGAGCATTAGCCATCTTCTTCCCCATATGCACAAGGAGGCACCCTAGGAATGAATGTCCATTAAATTTTATAGAAATATGCTTGGTCTGTGAAGAAAACCACTCCACAGACAAGTGCCCTTCTCTACCGAGACTAAAATTTGTGTATCGGGGAACTGAAGGGGTGACTAAACAGCTCTTCTAATAAATCAAAGGGGGCCTCATGGCCCTTGACCATACCAGCAGGGCATGCAAGGGTTATCCTATGCATATTACAACCATAACCAAAACACATTCATTCCCTCTTGGGGCCCCCCTGCTCATCCCTCCTAGTCTACACCTTCTCCTTGGTCTTTTGCACCTCAGTACCATTCCCAACCTACCAACCAGCCATTTCAGCCATATACTCCTCCATAGCCTCAGTGAAATGCACCACCCCAGGGGTGGAGGCCTCCATACAACAATGCTCCAGCTTTATTGCCTTCACCTCCTACTCAACCACATATTTTACATCCTGCTCCACCTAAACAACCTCAGATGCCTACCCAACCAAATCCGAACCTAAAAAATAGAAAAGCACAACAGGTATACGGTGGAGACACATCCTACCCGGCTTATGTTGTGGAAATTCGGGAAATCAACCTAAGGTCTGGGAGAGTACTCCCGGAAAAGCAGCCTCCATCTCCACATAGGGAGCTTGAGGAGGAAAGAGAGGAAAGTATGCCTAGAGTGAATCCACCTCCCTTTCCTGAAAGATTAACTCATCCAGTCCAGCCTACCCCAGAAGAGAATGTACATCTGGGTGAATTGAAAAATCTATGTGTCAAAATTCCACTTCTCCAAGCCATTAAGGATGTACCTATTTACAACAAAATGATTGAAGAGAAGTGTTTCAAACATCCAAGGAGTTGAAAAAGAGACACCCCTACAATTAATGTCATTGGACAGTTGTCCGACTTAATGCTGGGGCAGGTAATTTTCCCAAAGTACTTAGACCATAGAAGCCCTGTAGTAGATGTGCACATCAATGACACCATTGTCCCACACACCTTGATAGATCTTTGGATTCCATTAATGTAATGACTAAGGACACCATGCTCAAGCTGAATTTCTAGGGTTCATTGAGAAAGACCACGATAGTCTTGCAACTTGCAGACCGATCCGCAGTATCCCTTGAGGGGATTGTTGAGGATATGATGGTCTCCATTGACTCCTGGGAGTACCTGCAGACTTCCTAGTTCTCCAGCCTAAGGACAAGCTTAATGGTTATCCTCTCATACTTGGGAGGCCTTCGTTAGCCATTGTCAATGCCTACATTAGTTGCAGGGCTGGAAACATGACTATCAAAAATGGGCATCTATCCAAGCAGTTGGGCTTGTACCCTCCTGCTTAGCCATCTTTAGAACATTGATTTATCTTTATGGCTAGAAGAGGAGGAAGAAGATGACGTCTACTCAGCTCAACTCCATACCTTAGAAACTTGCATGGGAGGAGGACAACCTGATGAAGATGATTTGATTGAACACATCCTCCAAAATCCAACTCCCAACACATTGTCCTTAGAGGAAGTAATAAAGGAAACCAAGAGCCACCATCAAATTGATCTATGCTTAGCAGATTCAAACCATACTCATGTCAAGACAATAGAATTTGGTCCTGAAAGAACTTTGAAAATCAACACCTCTCTTTCTGTACACCAAGAAGAAGAGTTACGTAACATGCTAAGGGAACATTTGGATGCCTTTGCTTGGAGTTACAAAGAAATGAAGGGAGTGCACCCCTCAATGTGTACTCACCACATTTATATTAAATAAGGTTGCAAACCATTCCGACAACCCCAAAGGAGAATGAATCCAGCTCTCAAGGATATAGTCAAAGAAGAACTGCAAAAGTTGTTGGATGCATGATTCATTTACCCTATCTCGAATAGTGTGTGGGTGTCTCATCTAGTGTTGGTTCCAAAGAAAAATGGGAAGTGGAGGATTTGTGTTGGTTACAGAGAGTTAAACAAAGCAACAAAGAAGGACTATTTTCCTCTACCCTTCTTTGACCAAGTGTTAGATGGCTTGGCATGGAAAAAGTTTTTCTCTTTCTTAGATGGGTTCAGCAGGTAAAATCAAATCTAGATTAGCCCAAAGGACTAGGATAAAACCACCTTCACCTATCCTTGGGTTACTTTCACTTATAAGGTCCTTCCCTTTGGTCTATGCAATGCCCCTGCCACTTTCCAGAGGGCAGTCTTGAGTATATTTGTCGAGCTAGTCCATGATGCAGTGGAAATTTATATGGATGACTTTACACCCTATGGGTATGATTTCCAGGAGGCTCTCTCTAACCTGGGTAAGGTGTTGAGCAAATGCATTGAAATGAACTTATCCCTTAGTCCCTAAAAATGTGATTTCTTGATGACTACAAGGACTGTTCTAGGTCACTCAATATCCCAGAAAGGACTGCAGGTTGACCCAAATAAGATAGCCATCATCCAAAGGGTCCCAACTCCACAAAAATAGAGGGATTTTAGAAATTTTATAGATTTATCTGGATACTATAGAAGATTTATAAAATACTTCAGCAAGTAAGCTTCTCCTTTATTTGGGTTACTGGCCAAAGACTCTGAATTTTTATGGTCAGAAAGCTGTCAAGAAGCTTTGGACACCCTAAAGGACAGGTTGACTATTGCACCTATTCTCTAAGGCCCAAATTGACCTCTCCATTTCCATATACATGTCGATGTCTCTCATAAAGCCATAGGAGAAGCTCTAAGACAAATAGATGACAAGCTACCTATGTCATTTACTTCATTAGTAAGAATCTATCAAAAGCCTAGCTGAACTACACAATCACTGAAAAAGAGCTCCTATCTATTGTGCATTCATTGAATAAATCTAGGCATTACATTGCTAGTTACCAAACATTTGTACATACTGACCATGCTGCAATTAAATACTTGATGGATACACATGATGTAGATGCCCAGATTATTATATGGTTAATTTTATTGCAACAGTTTGATTTAACTATCATTGATAAGCCTAGCAAGGAGAATTTTTTTGCATATTTTTTATCTAGATTGACTTTGCCTACAGGGGAGGAAGAAATGGTTGATGATTAGTTACCAAATGAACACTTATTCGCCATTTCAATTCTCTCTCCATGGTTTGCTGAGATAGAAAATTACTTGGCATCTGTACATTTTCCACCAAATTTGTCCTCCAAGGAAAAGAGCAAGATCGTAAGGAAGAGTGCCCCATTCACTTGGATTGGGGGCAACCTCTTCAAACAAGGCCCATATAAAATTCTGAGAAGATGTGTCTGGGAAGAGGAAGATTTTGAAATCCTTATGACCTGTCATGATGGGACTTGTGGAGGTCGCTTTGTAGCCAAACGAACAACATTCAAGGTACTACAAGTTGGTTATTACTGGCCCACTCTTCACCAAGATGTGAGGAGATATACTAGTCAGTGTGATCAGTTCCTAAGGATGGGGAAACCTACCCCAAGGGATGAAATGCCTCTATAGCCTCAAGTGACTTTTGAGTCATTTGACAAGTGGGGCATGGATTTCATTGGACCCATTGACCCTCCATCCAATCAAAAGTAGTACATCATTGTGTGCACTAGCTATTTAACCAAGTGGGTTGAAGTCAAGGTCATCAAAGAAACAACAGAAGAAAAAGTGGTTGAATTCTTAAGGGAAAATGTATTTTATAAGTTTGGGTACCCTAGAGAATTGGTCGCTGATCAAGGCAGTCAATTTACATCTCACATGATTGAGAGTTTGTTAAGAAAACACAAGATCAAGCATAGAACATCCACTCCTTACCACCCATGGGCTAATGGGCAAGTGGAGGTAACCAACTGAGCGTTGGAAGGTATTCTAAGCAAAGTGATTAGCAGCATCAAAAAGGATTGGGCAGATAGATTAGTTGAGGCCAATTGGGCCTACAATTGTTGGAAATAATACTGAGATGGGGAGTGAATCAGTATTATCAAACTCTTTTTAATTTATACAAATATTTGCAGATGAAACTTGTGTATACTTATAGTATATTAATTTGTGAGTCAGAACCATATAATAAGAACAAAAATAGAGCAACAGTCACACCAAAGAACACAAGATATAAGGTGGAAACCCAATGTGGGTGAAAACCACCTGCTGCAATATGTCTCTATCTTCTTTCAATTAGAAACTTCTTTTAACAATGATTTTGTACTGGTGCAGTCCTTTACCAGTACGCAGGCTACAACCTGCAGAAGGCTACAACCTTCTCTTTTATTCCAGGGACCACGTTTCATACATTTTCATACTGGACCCATGAACATTAAATAATCATCAAGTACATGTGAATCAACCAATCTCCTTTCCACAAACAATTATTGAATCAATAGCTTCTCAGAATGCAGTAACCAGAAAACAATACTAGTAACCAGACACTGATTCTAAACCCAGAACTCTGCAGCAATAGACAAAAGGCAGCCAAAATATATTTCAAGAAAATTCCGCAACTTCACTAATAGAAACCTGCGGATATCCGCACTTTTGCTGTGTTGAGCCTGCAGAGCTCTGCACCTACTCTATCTTCTATTATGCACAGCGCCGCACCTGCGCTATTTACTCGACTGTGCATCTCCGCACCTGATTCACCTTCTGGCCTACACACCTTCGCACCTGCAGTTGCGGCTTGCTTGCGCACCTGCGCCTGTCTCTGGACTGCGCACCTTCGCACCTGCGGCTGTATCTGGCCTGCGGACCTTCGGGTATAAATTTTTTTATCATTCTTTAATTATAACCCAGGCTTCCATGTCTGATCATGTTCTCAAGAGATCTTGACCTATCAGTAGATCTGACTTGTAATACTCAGGTTTCTCCTTGATTTAGATCCAGCTATCACTTAGAAACCGATCACTAGAATTTCATATCTTGCCCTTAAGATATTCAACACACACAAGTGAAGTGGCCAAGTGATCTCCTTCCATTTTTATAATCTAGGCCTTTCTCAAACCATGGACCAAAACCATAGAGATCCAATCCTAGGGATCCAAAATCGGGATTCAATACTTTTAAGCGCAAAACCACGGACCAAAACCATAGGATCAAAGAGCGTTGGACTAAATACCATGGACCAAACATAAGATTTTCCACGTGCGCGTTTTTCTCTGCGTGAAAGTCCGTGCATTTTAGGTTCGCACTTTTTGTTCGGAACGCATGCGAACATATCCGCATCTTATGAACAGAGCACCTGCGCAATCTGCCAATGTCTGCACCTTTTGGACGGTACACTTGCGGAACCCAAAAATAACACTTCTGCACTACACGGGATGCCATCAAGTACAACACATACATCATAATGCCAACAATCTCCCCCTTTGGACTTGATGGCAACAATACCCAATCACTCTCCCCCTTTGACATCAAGGGCAAAGGGCGGACCATTTCGCTAACCATACTCCCCCTGAGGACCGGCTATATATGCCAAGGTGTACGAATCTGCTGAAGTCTCCTGCTCTGTTGAAGTGTTGTTCATGCTCCCCCTTACTGTAAGCAATGTCTACAAAAAAAATGTTCTACAAGAAAGAACATGACTCCATACATCATAAGTGACCTTGCTATCAGCATATGCTCATACATACATTATTCATCCCAGGCAAAGTGGGGAAACCAAAATAGGTCGTTACATGACCTTGATATGAAAAGAAATAGAGACAAGAAGATCTTCAACAAGACTATGATAGCTATCAAAAACTATCATCAGCAGAATCAACCTTCAGACGATCAAGCATCTATTCCACCAAAAACAACTGTGGAATCAAACCAAGGATTTATAAGATAATGCCAACAATGCATTATTAGAAGAATATATGCTCCCCCTAAACCTGTGCCAGATGGTTTCTGTCAGACCCACGCGACTGTACCTACATATGTACACATATTCACCTGTGTACAACCACAAACAAGATTCAACAGCAAGATGATGCATCAACGACCCCCATCTTCTGTCTGAGGTATTCAAATGTCTCCCTGGGCAATGGTTTGGTGAGTATATCAGCTACTTGTTCCTTGGAAGGAACATACTCCAATTTAACCTTTTGTTCAAGCACTTGTTCCCTTAGAAAATGATACTTGATAGGTATGTGCTTAGTCTTTGAATGCATGACAGGATTTTTTGAAATATTGATTGCACTTGTATTATCACAGAAGATGGAGATAGGTGGAGTACAGGTGATTTGAAAATCCTGCAAAGTTTGCATCATCCAAAGAAGTTGTGTGCATCAAGATGCAACAGCCACATATTTTGCTTTAGCTGTGGATAAAGCAATTGAAATTTGTTTCTTGCTGAACCAAGATACTAATCTGGATCCCATAAAGAATGCACCACCACTAGTGCTTTTTCTGTCATCCACGCTTCCTGCCCAATCTGCATCTGTATATGCATGAAGTGTGAGATCTACATCTCTAGGATACCATAAGCCATAGTTTTGTGTTCCTTGAAGATATTTGAAGATCCTCTTAACTGCCTGAAGGTGTGCTTCCTTTGGATTAGCCTGAAATCTTCCAACTATTCCCACTGCATGCATGATGTCTGACCGAGTTCCTGTCAGATAGAGTAGACTGCCAATCATGGATCTATAGGTTGGTTGATGTACTTTTGTTGATTCATCATTAGCGTTGAGGCTGCATCCTGTTACCATAGGGGTACATACTGGTTTCGAGTCTTCCATGCCATATTTCTTCAAGATCTGCTTTAGGTACTTGGTTTGTGATAAAAAGATATCATCTTTATTTTGTTGGATTTGCAAACCAAGGAAGTATGTCAACTCACCAAGCAAAGACATTTCAAATTCTTTTTGCATCACCAAGGCAATTTTTTGACTCATGGCTTCTTCATTGCTACCAAAAATGATATCATCCACATATACAACAAGTATTAGCAATTTATCATTATCAATTTTTATATATAGATTGTTATCTGCTGAGCCTTTTGAGAAACCTTGTTGATGAAGGTATTTTTCCAGATGATAGTACCAAGCCTTGGAGCCTATTTAAGACCGTAGAGTGCCTTCTTAAGTCTACATACAAGATTTGGATCATTTTCAAGAATGAATCCATTTGGTTCCTCAATATATACTTCTTCTTCTAGGTCCCCATTCAAAAAGGCAGATTTTACGTACATCTGAAATACTTTGAACTTCTAAAAGCTAGAGAGAGCAAGGAACATCCTTATAGCCTCAAGTCTGGTAACTGGTGCAAAAGTTTCTTCAAAGTCTATGCCTTCTTGTTGCGCATACCCTTTACAAACAAGTCTTGCCGTGTTTCTAACAACTTCTCCATTTTCATTTAGCTTATTTTTGAAAATCCATTTTGTCCCTATGACATTTTTATCTTGTGGTCTAGGAACCAACTCCCAAGTGTTATTCTTCTCAATCTGCTCAAGTTCTTCCTCCATGGCTTTGACCTAGCATTCATCTTGGCATGCCTCTTTTACATTCTGTGGTTCAGTGGAGGAGAGCAATGCTAGATAGCTTGAAGCTTCTGAAATGGTTCTCCTTGTTTGTACACCTGCCTCTTTCTGCCCCAGAATTTGGGATTCCGAATGATTCTTCTGAACATATCTGGATGGAGTCTTCTCTTCTATCCTTATTTGTTCTTCTGGTGCCTCTTGGATTTATTCTTCGTCATGGATCTGATTTGATGTTGACGGATAGTCTTCGCCATCTTTGAAAACTTCATATCTTACCTATCTAGGAGTGTTTCCTTCTTCATCAACCACTACATCAATGCTTTCAAAAAATTTTCCAAGTTTTTTATTGTAAAATTTGTAAGCTTTACTGTGAGGAGAGTAGCCAAGTAAAATGCCTTCATCTGCTTTAGGTTCAAACTTGCCAAGATTTTCATCTGTCCTTTTAATGTAGCATTTGCTTCCAAAGATTTTGAAGTATTTTACCATGGGAGTCTTACCATACCAGAGTTCATGAGGAGTCTGAGTGTTGTTTACCCGGATGTTTGTCTTGTTGAGAATAGTAACAGTGGCAAATGCGGCTTCACCCCAGAAGGTTGCAGGAGTTCCAGATTCATCAAGCATAGCACGAGCCATTTGTTGAACTGTTCTATTCATCCTTTCCACTACTCCATTTTGCTGAGGAGTCCTTGCAGCTGAGAATTCCCTTCTTATTCCATGTTCTTCACAAAAATCGAAGAACTCGTTTGAGGTAAATTCCCCTCCTCGATCGGATCTGAGAAATTTGATTCAACGATTTGATTCATTCTCAACCAAAGCTTTGAATGACTTGAACTTTTCGAAGGCTTCATATTTATACTTCATGAGTCTATCCAACACATCCTTGAAAAGTCATCAATGAACAATATGAAGTACTCTTCCCCTCGAGGTGACCTCTTTCTAGTTGGACCACATATATCTGTGTGAACAAGTTCAAGAGGTCTACTAGCTGATCCTTCTTTCTCAGGAAAATTAGTTTTGGTTTGCTTACCAAATTGACAAGATTTTCATATTGTATTATCTAGAATTCTAATGTCAGGAAGACCACGAACCGCCTAATGTTTGCATGCTTTCCTTATCTGGGAGAAGCTAAGATGCCCCAATCTTCTATGCCATAGCCAGTGTTCATCATTCTTGCTTAGATAACATTGTTGTTCTCCTTCTTTAAATATATATAGATTATTCGGAGTTCTTGTGCCTTTGATCACGGTTTTTCCTGTGTCAAGCTCACGAACAATACATCCATTTGATATAAATATTATCTCAGTTCCTTGATCGCACATTTGACTAACACTTAATAAATTATGTTTTAAGCCATCAACATACATAACATTACCAGCTTTGACCTTCTTTTTCAACTGGGCAAAACCTTTACCTTTTATGAATGTCGGGGTGTCATTTCCAAATGATACCGTCTTTTCCCTTTCTAAGGCAGTATATGGCTGAAGTTTTTCTTTATCACAAGTCATATGTTTTGAGGATCCATTGTCAATGTACCATTGATTTTCTTGTCCTTCCGCATATAGGGCTATCCCACATCTGTCTGGTTGTGGTTCTTTCTTTCTCCATGTTTTTTAACTCAATGAAGTCTGCTCCTTCTGAATTGTTTGCCGAAACTTGCTTCTGCATTCAGAATCTTCATGCCTGAAATTGTTATAGATAGTGCATTCTATTTCATTTTCAAGATCAGAGAATTTATTGTAGGTTCTTTTCATGATTCGTGTCATACCCCTTTGTTTTTTAGCTTCCCTAGTCATGATGGTCTTATAGGCAACACACTGAGCAGCTTTATGACCAAATTTATGACAAGAGAAACATTGGCCATTGAAGAAATTCCTGCGACTATCAAATCCACCAACCATATGATTGTAGTTTCCATCCATTCTTGAGCTGAATTGAGAATGATTTACCTAAGGTCGGTTGAGGCTTCTGTTCATCCTTGAAGTAGATTGCTCCCGATAATCTTTGATCATTCTTGAAGCAACTTATCCCTGATTTACCTAGTGATCTACATTATGCTTTTGTTGTTCATTTCTCCTTACTGCATCAAGGTAGCTTTTGGAGGTGGATGGCTTCTATGCTTGCTTCTGAGATTGAGACGCTTCTTCGGAATATCCGAGACCTGTTTTGATTAGAGGAGAACGCTGCACTTTGATAATCTCATCTAGAGTTTCAGATCCTTTAGCAAATCTGAGATTAAGGGCTTGTGTTTTCTCAATTTCCATTCTAAGTCCCACAATTTCACATTCTAACTTTTCATTGTGTTTATCCTTTTCAACAAGTTGGAATGTTAGAGTATCAATAATCATATTCTTTTCTTCTAAACAAATTTTAAGTTTAGAAATTTCTTCATAGAGACCTTCTTCATTTATAGCATCCAAGAAATCACCATCTTCAAAAGCCATCAAAAGTCTATTTTCATGACCTTGTTCATCTTCATCACTATTTGAAAGTCCATCACTGTCTTCATGAGTATAATAGCTCTTCTTACTTACATACTATTTTCTGTTCCATCTAACAAGTTCCTTACCTCTGTCTAGTTTATCTTATGAGGACATTTTGCATCATAATGACCGACTCTTCCACAAGCAAAGCATTTGAAAGGTAGCTTACCTCTAAATCTTCCAGTTCCCCGTTGAAGGTTCCTGACAAAATTTTATTCTTCCTCTTCTTCTGACATATGTCCTAGCTCATAGTAATCTCCTTTTCCTGAAGCTTTGAATGCAGCTTCTCTTCTATCTGATGGTCCTCCTTTTCTCATTTCATAAGCAGTTAGAATTCTGTGCAATTGTGACATGGTAAGATTCTTTAGATTCTCCTTTTCTTCTATGGCAGAAACTTTTGAATCAAACTTAGGAGACAAAGATCTTAGAACCTTCTCAACCAAAACAACTTCTTTTATTTCTTCACCCAAGTTTTTCATACAATTTACAATCTCATCTATACGTAGGAAATAGCTAGCCACACTTTCATCATTATGCATTCTGAGACTTTCATATTGAATTCTAAGAGTTTGTAGTTTTGCTCGTTTTACCTGCTCATCTCCTTCATAGCTCAGAACGATCTTGTCCCATATTTATTTTGCACTTTTGAGCTGCATCACCTTGACAAATTCTGATTGAGATAGACTTCCCAATAGAGTATTGACTGCTTTTGCATTTGTTTCATACTACTTCTTACCAACTGAATCTATAGGAGTTGTTGACGGAAATGTGTATCCTATTTCCACAATATCCCAAACTTCTATACTAAGAGATTGAATATAGGCAGTGATTCTTACCTTCCAATAGGCGAAGTTGGTTCCATCAAATATCGGTGGCCTAATAGATGCTTCCTTTTCATAGTTGCTCATGATGATAGATCTTCCTTCAAGCGATCAAGATTTTCCTGAAGGGCCTGCTCTGATACCAATTGCTGGAAATAATACTGAGAGGGGGGTGAATCAGTATTATCAAACTCTTTTCAATTTATACAAATATTTGCAGATGAAACTTGTGTATACTTATAGTATATCAATCTGTGAGTCAGAACCATATAATAAGAACAAAAATAGAGCAACAGCCACACCAAAGAACACAAGATATAAGGTGGAAACCCAATGTGGGTGAAAACCACCTGCTGCAATATGTCTCTATCTTCTTTCAATTAGAAACTTCTTTTTACAATGATTTTGTACTGGTGCAGTCCTTAACCTGTACGCAGGCTACAACCTGCAGAAGGCTACAACCTTCTCTTTTCTTCCAGGGACCACGTTTCATACATTTTCATACTGGATCCATGAACATTAAATAATCATCAAGTACATGTGAATCAACCAATCTCCTTTCCACAAACAATTATTGAATCAATAGCTTCTTAGAATGCAGTAACCAGAAAACAATACCAGTAACCAGACACTGATTCTAAACCCAGAACTCTGCAGCAATAGACAAAAGGCAGCCAAAATATATTTCAAGAAAATTCTGCAACTTCACTAATAGAAACCTGCGGATATCTGCACTTCTGCTATGTCGAGCCTGTGGAGCTCCGCACATGCTCTATCTTCTGTTTTGCGTAGCACCGCACCTGCGTTGTTTACTTGACTGCGCACCTCTGCACCTGATGCGCCTTCTGGCTTGCACACCTCTGCACCTATGGCTGCGGCTCGCTTCCGCACCTCTGCACCTGCGCTTGTCTCTAGACTGCGCACCTCCACACCTGTGGTTGTATCAGGCCTGCGGACCTTCGGGTATAAACAATTTATCAGTCTTTAATTATAACCCAGGCTTCCAGATCTGATCATGCGCTCAAGAGATCTTGACTTATCAGTAGATTTTACTTGTAATACTCAGGTTTCTCCTTGATTTAGATCCAGCTATCACTCACAAACTGATCACCAGAATTTGAGATCTTGCCCTTAAGATATTCAACACACACAAGTGAAGTGGCCAAGTGATCTCCTTCCCTTTTTATAGTCTAGGCCTTTCTCAAACCATGGACCAAAACCATAGAGATCCAATACTAGGGATCCAAAACTGGGGTTCAATACTTTTAAGCGCAAAACCACGGACCAAAACCATAGGGATCAAAAAGCGTCGGACTAAATACCATGGACCAAACATAAGATTTTCCACGTGTGCGTTTTTCTCTGCATGAAAGTCTGTGCATTTTAGGTTCGCACTTTTGTTTGAAACGCATGCGAACATATCTGCATCTTATGAACAGAGCACCTGTGTAACCTACCAATGTCCGCACCTTTTGGACGGTGCACCTGCGGAACCCAAAAATAACATTGTTGCACTACACGGGTTGCCATCAAGTACAACACATACTTCATAATGCCAACAAAAATACCACCTGGAAGACCACAACTGGGTTCACTCTGTATGAGTTGGTCTATGGGAAGAAAGCCCCATTGTCCATTGAATTTGAATACAACACCTTAAGAATGGTGGCACAACTGGATCTAGATCTCACCAAGGCACAACAAGAATGATTTCTCCAGCTGAATGGGTTAGATAAATTTAGGATGCAGGCCCCCCTGCACACAGAGGTGCCTCAATTTCAAAGGAAAGTTTGGCATGATAAGAATATGAAGAACAAATAGTTTCAAGAAGGTGATTGGGCTTTGTTGTATGATTCCAGGTTCAAGGATTTTAAAGGTAAGCTAAGTACTAGATGGTTAGGGCCTTATGTCATAGAAAAATGTCATGATAATGTTGTTGTACAGATAAGAACCATCGATGTAGAGGTTATCCCTTTACGTGTCAATGGGTATAGATTGAAGGTCTACAAGAAGCCCTTGTCAAAGCAAGAATTCATCAATGGAATCAGCAAGACAGTGATGGTGGTGGATAAAGTCTCAGCTTCCACTCCAACAAGTTCCAGAAGAATAAAAAAAGAGGCTTAGGTGAAAACCTCCATAAGGCACTGAGTCCCACTATTGGGTTGAAAACCTCTTGAGGCGACCCAATGGTGTTGAAAAGAGAGAAGAAAATATAAATATATGTGGGTGAAAACCTCTTTTGGGTCACCCAAGGTAGGAAACTAGGATGAAAACCTCCTTGGAGGTAGACTATTTGTTTTTCTATAATAAAAAAAAGGAAAAAAAAAAGAATAGGAAAAAATGTTTGGAAATTTGTTTTGCAGGTCAGCAAGAGAAGGATAAGCACAACTTGAGAGGAATAAAAGGACCTAGAAGATCCATATTTCAATCCCTCCATCTCATATTTTTCATCATTTCATTCATTCTTCCATTTATGAACCCCTCCAGCTCAATTTACACAGGCTCTGCGTTTTCTACAGGATTCCCTGTAAACCTACAAGAGTTTCCCGTAGGAACTACATTGTCCTTGAAAATCCCAAGAAAAATGGTCCTAGAGCAAGGGGATGACAAGCCTACGTTTAAAAAAAAAAAAAAAAAAACTATTCACTCCACCACATCATCGTCATGCCTTTCATCACCATGTCACCCATACATCCATCCAATAAGACGATACAAAAAATTACAATTTACAAAAGAAAAAACAACAAATAGAAGAGGGAGAAAAGAAGGAACGAGGGACAATACCTGAAGACCACGACTCTCACCTACCATTCCCTACAACCCTTCTCTACTCATTTCAACAAAACTCATGCTCCAGAAGTGAGGAAAAGTATGAAAGTTTAAGGGAGAGACAACTACAGGACATCTTATAGGAAATCTTGGAGCATCCTATCCCACATAGGAAACTTCACAAGTTTACAGCCATCTTCATCACAAAGATTCCAAGGTTGAGGAAGCTCCTCCAGAACTCAGCAGCAGTAGCAAGATCACCAGCATCACTCTCCAGCACCTGCACATCAAAATAAACAAGCATCAAAAGAGGCCAATACACAAAAGAATATGTAGCAAAAACACAGCACTGAGACATCACTCTCTAATATGCTTCATCATCAAAGCATCTGACCCACAGGTATGTCAACTTACTCATGCTCTCTCGTTAGTACGATATGATAAAAATTGTAGGATTATGTGAGAGTTGGTTTTATAAGTAAAGGTGTCCAGTTAACTTGGCCACCTTCGGCTAGTCAATGAGGAGAAAACAGTTAGACCACTCCACACGTGGCAACAGTCAAATCAGAAGAAAAAGGGGATAAGGCCAAAAATGGTTCGGATGGTGAAAATACAATAGTATTCCTCCATGTAGTTCTATATGCCCATAATGATTCTGGAATTTGTCAACCCAGTTCCTTCGGTGCATGGCTACAATCTTAGTGAGAATTCTTCTATAACCTTATTAGTGCTCTCCACTTTACCATTTTCTTGAGGATGATATGGTGAAGTAATTTTGTGATAGATCTTGAATTTATCAACTAACCTCTGGATCAAATGAGATGTTAACTGTGGTCCCCCATCTATCACTATTTCTCTAGCTACCCTAAAGTGAACAAAAATGTCTTCAAATAAGAAATTTGAAATGTCTTGTTCAGTTGCCTTGGTTAGTGTCTTTGCTTCAACCCATTTTGTGACATAGTCTGTACAGACTAGAATATAGGACTTCTACTAAGATGAAGGATTAATTGGTCTTACAAAGTCTAAGACCCACTTCTCAAATGGTTCCAAGACTATTTGAGGTTGTAACGACATTTCATCTAGCCAGAGTGGTTGACCCATTCTCTAACAGTTATCACACCCCTTTACAAATTTCTTTGCATCCTGGAATATGGTAGGCCAAAAATATCATGTTGAAATTACTTTATGCCCTATCCTTTTGTCAACAAACTATCCTCCACAATGTTCTTCATGTAAATCTTTGAGGATATCAAAAATCTCATCCTCTCTCACACAACACCTAATCTGATGATCCAACCCTATATAGTAGAGGTATCCCTCTACCCAATAGTATCTTACACTTTGTTGAACAATCTTATTCTTTTCTTTTGATGGTTGCAACAAGGTAGTTAGCTATGTCTGCATACCATGGTGAGTGAGTTGAAATAGCAAAAAGATATTCATACAATAGGCATGTAATCACTATTGACAGTTAACCTAGAAATAAAATCAACCACTATATTATCTTTTCCATGTTTATCTAAGATTTTTATATAAAATTCTTGTAGCAGCAGCAACCAACGTGTAACCCTACCATTGGTAACAGGTTTATTCATTAGGAAACGAATGGAAAACTAGTCAGTGTGCACAAATACTTGATAACTTGTAATGTAGTGTCTAAATTTATTAATGGCATGCACTACTGCAAGAAACTCTTTTTTTGTAACCATATAATTTAAATCAGCTAGAGTTTGATTCCTCTTGATGTAGTAGATGGCATATGGCTTCTTGTCTTCTAGTTTACCTAACACATCTCCCACAGCACTATCAAATGCATCTGTTGTTATGTGAAATGACAGATCCCAGTTCGGTCCTCACAAAATAGAAGTTGTTGATACACAATGCTTTAACTCTATAAAGGCATGTTCACATTTCCCTCTGAAAACAAATTCCATATCTTTAGTAAGAAGAGAAAATAATGGAGATGCAATCTTTGAAAATTTTTGTATAAGCCTCCTACAATACCTTGCATGTCCAGAAAAACTATGTACCTCCTTTTGTGTTTTGGGAGTTGGAATTTTTCAAGATTACTTCTATCTTAGCAAGGTCTACTTTTATTCCTACAAAAGAAATATAATTCCCAAGAAAAATTCCTTCGTTCATCATCATGTGACATTTTTCAATGCTTAAAGCAACATTATTTTGCTCACATCACTCTAGCACTTTTTCAATATTGGTTAATGCTGGTTCAAAATCCTCACGATAAAGTGTAAGGTCATCCATGAATACTTCTAAATAGTCATTTGGGAAATCTGTGAATATTCCCAATATTTCCCTCTGGAAGGTTGTTGGCGCATTACAAAGTCCAAAAGGAATAACTTTGTATTCAAAAGTCCTCCAAGGGAAACTAAAGGTGGTTTTATCCTGATCCTCAGGGGAAATTTGTATATGATTATAACCACTAAACCCATTTAGAAATGAAAAGATTTCTTTTCCACATAAGGTGTCAAGGACCTGATCTATAAATGGAAAATGGAAATGGTCCTTTTGAGTTTCTTTGTTAAGTTCTCTGTAATCTACACAAATCCTCCATTTGTCATTCTTTTTAGGAACAATAACAAGTGGAGATACCCATTGACTGTCGGAAATGGGATAAATGAAGTTGGCATTTAGAAGCTTTTGCAATTCTTCTTTTACTATTTCTCTAAGTGTTGGCTTCATGTGTCGATGTGGCTACCTAAGTGGATTACAATCTTCTTTCAATTAGATATGGTGGGTACATAGGTTAGGGTGAATGCCTTTCATGTCTGTGTAATCCCATGCAAATTCCTTTTTATGTCTTTTTAACAATATCTTGTTTTGTTCAGGAGTCAGATTAAGATTAATATTTAAACTTTTGCCTGGCTCTATTTCAACTGGGATGCTCTTGATATTAGGGGAGGTTTTCATATGTTCTAGTTTCAAGTCTTCCATGGTATATTCTACCCCTAAATCATCAGTAGAAGTAAAAGTAAGGGAATTGTTGATAAATTCGTTGATAATATCATCCTCGACTTCATTCTTAAAATATTGGGCTTTACCAAGAGTGAGGAGTGGTTGAGAATGATCTAATTCAAGTTCAAAATCATCCCATAAGGGATTTTCCAAATCATTACTTGGTTTTGTAGGAATATAAAGGTTGATGTTCTTCGTGGCTTGTCCATCTGAAATCATCATGAAGCCTGACCAACAATATATGAATGTGTCTGCATTGGCCAAATAAGGCCTTCCCAATATCAAGGGGTTTCCCCCCATATTTGATTTGGTTTGCAAAATAATGAAGCATGTTGGGTACCTCCAAGAGTCCACTATGATGACTACGTCCTCTACCACTCCTTTAGGTTTAACACGCAACCTATCTGCTATTTCTAGTACTATATGTGTTTGTCTCAGCCTGTGAAATCCTAAAGTGATGAAGATTTCTTTAGTCATTAGACTGATTATTGCCTCTAAATCTATTAATGTATTTGGAATGGGCTTCCAATAAATATAAACAGTGACTGTAGGATTTCTTGGGTCATTGTATTTTGCCAAAGAGATTGACCAGTCATTAGTTCTAACAATTTTCCCATCACATGGATGGTAACAGGATCTTTGGGCTTCTTTCCAGGTTTCTTAACACATACGTCTCTTATTGTTTTTGCATAGATGGGAACATCCTTAATGTCTTGCAACAAGGGAATCCTTATGTGTAGTTTTTTTAACTCCTTGAGAAAATCATATTCGGGTTGTGGAATCATACTAGTTTTAGCTAGTCTTTATGGATATGTAGTATCCTTGGTTACTATAACAATTGGATTGGTTGTTACAGATGTGTTAACATTATTTGAATCAGCTATTAAAGGTGTAGTGGTTTTTTCAAAATCCACAAGATCATCCCTAAGTGACTCACATTCCTCTTTGGTAATGACAGGGGAGGTTTTTGAGTTTACTACTTTTCCTGATCGAAGGTGGATCTCATTGCATCCAACAGGGGTAATGTAGTAAGTCTGGAAAGAGGTAGGGGATTCTATATTCTGAGTTGCCTTAATATTTGAGTTAGGGTTAGATTGTACATGTAATTCGAGACATATGGGAGGAGTAGTAGCAGATGATGAGAGAGATGGAAGTTGTAAATGTTGTTGTACCAGTAATGCAGGAGGAGTTGAGTCTAAAGAGTTTCCCCTCTAATTATGGGGCCAAAAATACGGTTGAGATGGAGGATACTAAAAAGGTGGAGAATCAGACCATTTTTGTGTTCTGTTATATTCTTTCCATGACTAGCCCACGTAGTTAAACGAGGGGTTAGAGGGGGTGTGGAGCCCCCCATTCGTTGTGCCAATTACGTAGCGGGGGGTCACAGGGGGTTTGAGGGGTGCAGGTAACCCCACTCTATGGGGTCTAGGGTAGCGCCCCATAAAAGTTTGGTTTTTGACCCTATGTTAGGTTGGGCGGACCCACCTATGGTTTTGTGCATGATTTTCGCACATGGTTTTGAACGCGATAGTTTTCGGTCCATGGTTTTGGATGCGATGCTTTTCGGTCCATGGTATTGGATGCTTTAGCATGTATAAATATGTATTGTAACATTGAAAGGAACATAATGAAATATCAAGCTGGTAGTCCCGGTTTTGGGATCCAGAGGAAAATCTCTGTGTATATGCATTTTATGTGTTATGCTCTCGCATTTTTTATTTTCTATGTTTTAGAATTCGTATGCAGGTAATTTATGTACGGGGTTAAAACCTACAACCATTGGTTCCATGGTGAAGGAAATTGAGCTAGAGGAGTAGGATATTGCCATGGAAATTGTTGAGCATTATATACATTATTCCACAGATTAAAAGAAAAATCTTGAGACATACCTGGTGGTCATGGGTTCCAAGGCTTCTTGGACACTAGACCTCCTCACTTGATTCTTTGAGTGTCGCCTTCAGCCTTGGGAGCTCTAAACAATATCTTGTGGAATGCTCTAGGTCAAAAATATTGCACAAGTTGATGTTGTTTACTCTACATTCCTTCAGGGAATGTTTCTCTTTACATTTTGGGTAGAACACAGCCAAATATTTGTCAAATTCATCCTGTGCCTTTTTCACTTGTGTTGTCATCAGTTGCGCAGATAAGGTACTTAGAAGATCGGTCTTGAGATTTTCAAAAAGGTTCCCAATCTCATCTCTGGTCACACCTCCATTCACATATTTTTGTATTTTAATAGAGGCATCCCGTGCCGTACTTCTTCCTCATGCCGATCCTCACAAACACCTTAAGCAAAGCTTTATTATCTCACCATATGCCTCCTGAAATATATCTCAATTTCCTAACAGGTTCAACATGTCAAGGAAGTCATCTCTCATTCCTCGGGTGAATATTATTTTCAAAATCTCGGGATCCAGATCGCTATGTTTGGACCTTTGTAAGTTATAATGGAACCGCTTTACATAATCTTCCAAGTTATCTTCTTCCTTCTGTGTCATTCTGAATATCTCCTCTCTTCGATCTCTCATTCAAAAATATTCCTGATATTTTTCCAGAAATGTAGTCTTCATATCTCCCCATGTACGGATAGTGGTAGAACCTAGTCCCATAAACCATCTTAATGTTCCTCCTTTCAAAGTGGCAGGAAATAGTTTTAGCTTTTAAGCATCTGAACTATAATCATAACTAATGTACAAAACATCAAACTCAAAAAAAAGTATTGGGATCTTCTACATTCAATCCCTGAAAAGACAGAAGGGTTGATAGAGGGATATTTTTCATGGGGGCTTCTCCCCTATATCACTTATTAGAAATTAAAAAGTGGTAATAGTGGAATTTGTCCCATTATTGTTGTTATTTTTATCCCCCGTTGGAAATTCTCCTAATTATTGTTATGGTGAGTATCCTTCTAAAGACTGTTCAGGCGAATGTTCTATAGATAGAGAGTCTTGTGATAATGGCTCGGATTGTAAAAGGATTGGCTTCTTTACTACACTTCCTGAGTCTGGGTATTGAAAGGTAGAAGAATGGTCTTCTGATATCAGTTCTTGATGCTTCCCACTGTTTTCCCTTGTCCTTCTAATCCAAAATCCTGGCCACTAGTTTCCCCGTGTGGTTCCTGAGTTAGGCTTACAACTTTAGGAGTTTGCAAACTAGTTTGAGGAAAATGGGGTCCTAAAATAGAGGAACCAGATACTCTCGTTTTTTTATGTAGAAGTAGCACCTTTTTGTGGGCCTATTTTTCTTGTGTCCTTATGTGGTGTTGACTGCTCTCTCTCTGCTTTTGAGACCAATTCTTGGATAAAAAAGTTTCTCCCTTGATCAATATTGTTCGTGTTCTTTTTATGTCCCCTTTTGCATGTAGATTTATTAAAGTTTCTATGTTTTGATTCTTCTTCACTCATACATTCTACACATGGACCCTATGTGTAATTATTTTCACACCCAAAGTGTCTTAATTATTACAGTGATGAGCCTGCTCAAGTATATTAGAGTGATGCGTAGGTTCTTACCTCTCGTCTTACCGCCAACACCTGTAAAATTAAAGACACATTATCAAGAGAAAATGCAAAAATTTACACCCCCTAAGTGTTGTAATTATTACAATGGTGAGCCTGCTTAGGTATATTAGAGCGATGCATAGGTTCTTAGCTCTCATCTTACTACCCATCACCTATAAAATTAGAAACACTCTATCAAAAGGAAATTCAAAAGAAAGTGTTGGTTGACTATATCAATTAACAACCTTCCCAAAATGTTTGGTCAGTTTTATCACTTCCATAATCATTAATTATCAACCAAGGTAATTCTTTTTAATTCAAAGGTATCGACACTATTTGTGTTGATACATGTAACAGCCAGATAAAATAGAGAAGAAAAGATGTCGTTGAACACGCTTGCAGAATGGAAATACATCTTGCAGGAAGTAAAAAACACATTGCAGGAAGGAAACACACTCGGAAAGGAAATAATCCACTCTTCATAAAAACTTCAGAATAAAGACAAGTGCGCTATACACTATCTACTAAAGATATAACAAGAATTAAACAACATGGAATTGATTAATCTGTGTAACAACACACAATAAATCTGGAAGCATAAATGTATCTATCCACACTGAACATGTACAACGATAATAATAAATCCACACTTTAACGCATAAAAGAGATAAATATCCTAACAACGCTGTGATCCCTACTAAAGAGGATGGACCTTCCTCCCTATTAGGGTGCAAGAAGAAAACGAAAACTTAGTTAAAAACTCAACACAAAAATTGTAATAGCATCACTAGATATGCTTATATTCAAAATAACTAAAGAGTACAAGATAAAAATATCAGTAAGGTGAGGGGAAACTACAAAACACCAAATTTCATAAGGATAATGACCAAGGCCTAAACTTAACTCTTAGCGATATCGAAACCTGTCCATAATAAGATAAAGGAGCACTAGCAAGGGACAAACTACTTTAGATCCTAAATAAGAGAAAGAGCATGGCTCCAAAGGCCAATTCTCTTAGATTCAACCTTATACAAAGTGAACTATGCAGGAGAATCCAGCTTTATTGTCTGTTACAATTAGTTAACTTCTTCAATGATATAACATTCCTTCCTTCATCTTCAAGGAGACTATTGTAGCGGCTACAAGCACCCTCCAAAATTTTGCCTATGCTTTTATTTTGGAGCCTCCCTTCCTATTGACATGAGCTTACCTTTGACTGTCATCAAGTATTCATGTTTTGATTTAGACTTATCCCTTTCATTTGTGCTTGTGTTTTCTTGTTTTTACACTTAGTTGATCTTTCTAAGTCACAAACTAACCTCCTAACTTGGCCTTACAACATTTATGGGCTTACCTCCAGAACTGTGCAATCCATGAGGGCAATTCAACCTTGATGATTGGAACTGTGCAATCCAGACTAGTAGTTATGCCTTGAGCTCTGAAAATATACAGTCATGGAAGGAAGCCTATCACTAAGCCCAGAAATTTTGTAATCCATCACCGAGCTTAGAAACTATGTAGTGCACTAAGACGAAAAGTTGCCTAGTTCCCTAGAATTGCGCAATGTTTCCGGACAGTGTGCATGGAAACTTTCCCAAAAAAAAAAAAAGTAGTAAAGAAAAATAAAAAAATCAATCCCTAGAAAATAGGGATTCGTCATTAGTTTCTTGAAAGAGGAACTGTCCCTATTTTTAGAAATTTTTGCCAAGTGTCACTTTTTCCTTGATTTTAGACATGCGCATCATAAAACCTAATTCATTCAAATATTTGTAATATACACCTCTAGAGCTCGTTTGTACATTCAATCCTTAAGCTCTAGCATTCCCAAGGAGATCAAGGAACCTTCGGTGGAGTTGTCGTCGCTTTTCAGGGTGAGTTTTTCTTTTATCATATTTTGTCGCTTTTTCTATCGCTTTTTCATTTCACTTTCATGAGTGTTTTTTTGTTTGTTTCTCTTCATGGTTGCTACCATTTTAACTTTGATTAGATTGTAGAAGTGTTGTTTCATTTTTTTTGTTTGTCTTTTGTCAGTGTCACACTGATTTTCTTGTTTTTTCACACCGACGTTCGTCGTTTCGGTGACTTTCCTCACACATTTGTTTTTCCTTTCGTTTGTTAAGTTTTTTCACTTGATTCACATTGATTCATCTATACTTAGTGAGATCTGAATTCAAACTCACATCATCACTTAGATCTGCTTGTTTCCCACACTTGCACTGTGCATATCCACACTTTCCTTGGTTGGTTTTCTCAGTGCCTATTTGGGAATTGCACAATCCAGAAGCACAAGCTGAGGCTTGGCCTCTGAGACTACACAGTGCGTGGTACAGGTTGGCCCAATTATGAATTACGCAGTTCCATGCCCCCTTCTACCTCTTGGCCATAGAGAGTGCACAATGCACAGTCTCTCCCAGTTACTTCCTAGGTTGGGACTGCGCATTGTGTAGTCTCAAGCCTTAGGTTGTCCCTTGGATGTTGGGACTGTGCAATGCGTAGTTCCCACTGCTAGTCTCCCTAACTTGCCCAAGAGAAGTGAGAAATTTTTTCTCACTAGTGAAGCGGTTCGCTGCCTGATTTTGCTGTGAAGTTAGATTTTCAAAAGGCTAATGTTTTTTTACCATGAGTGTCTTTTATGTCCCATGGGAACCACAGTTGTTGAAAGCTATCTCCAACGGTTACTATTGACATGACACTCAAGATAACTACTTCAGAAGATACCACTGAGAGCATTATCAGGAAAGCAAGTAATCAAATGAAGATGAACTTTCTAGTATACACAGACACAACTGTATGTAGAAAAAGACTCAGATCTTACATGGAAAAACGTTAATGAAGCATTTTCCACAAAGGACTTCATAGTAGATATATAGGACCAGAAGGTATATATTAATGTCCAGAGATCAGGGCTATGCAGGGTTGCATGCATATACCCAGTCTTCCCATATGCAGACGTCATGAGAAGGATTGTCTCACATATTGATGTGAAGAGCATGACTTTGAGAAATGCCAACTGATAGAGGCTTTCTACTTTTCTCGTAGCAGATTACTTATGTATGTACCATTTTCTTGAGCTAGAAACATGCATGGATTCACTCTTCTATGCCACCAATAGTTATGTGGTCACGAGAGATGTTGTTAAGAGTTGGGTGAAGGAGCCATCAAAGTTTCAACATATTCCCACAAAATACAAGACGAGGTCTCTCAGGAGGGCCTATTAGATTTGATCATCTTAGCTTGCAAAATCCATGGTTCGCAGAACACAGAGACCTTTCCAAAAGGGTGGGAAATTATTCTTATATAGATTGTGAATAATGGAAGCCACTCAACTGGTCATATTTTTTGGCTCAATAGTTAAGGATCCATGTCGGTAACACCCTAAACCCTCCCAAGAGTGGGAAAGAAAGATTATATATGTATTCATATTTAATATATGCAATGTGTGCACATAACACATTTAGTGGTATGAACTGGGCATAGTCACCTCAAGAACCTGTTGTGCACATCCACGGAAAACTACTTTTGGATTATAGACATCAAGGATTTATGAAGAAGCTAACTGACCACTTCCTCATTCTACTATATAGAATGATCTTTGAGGAAGAACCACCTTGCATGTCACCTGCAGAAATGGAGACAATATCATAGATCACAGATTGGTTTGCCTCACCAGATGGCACCTTCCTTAGAGTGTTCGGTGGAGAGAAGCTTCTACATGTTTTGCCAAGGTATGCCACCGACAAGCTCGTCGTGCAAGAAGTGTCATATCATCTCACTACATGGTTATCAACTATTTTTCATAGTAAGAAGAAAGCACCTTGGCCAACTCTTCGTATGCAAATTGGATTGTACGATATAAAGAACCTAAAAGTCATGGATACTGAAGGAAACGAAATAGATCAGTTTGCATTCAGTATCCGAGACTTTAATCCTTACGGTCCTCATGGTATTTGCAAGAAACATTGTGCGAGAATTCACTTTTAGTGGCTCAGTGGGAAATTTTGATGGCAGGATGAGGATACATGGAAGAATCACTACAACGCCTCCAAAACCCATGAGTTAGTCACTATAACAGGAAATTCACAGCTCGCTCCATAGAAGACAACAACTCCAAAAGCAGTGACAACAGAGGGGAGCAACCCCATTTAGGATAAAGGAAAGAGAAAGGTTGCTCACAATCCAGGGGGAGAAAGAAACCACAAGATGAGAGCATATCCAATTGTTATGAAAGAGGATTTAGAAATTGGGGCAGTGAGGAAACAAAAGTCAATGCATAGAGCACAACATAGGAAGGGGGAAGAGCAATAGAGGGGATTGGAGGAAGAAAAGAAGAAGCAATAACAAGAAGAGAAGCAGAAGTAGAAAGAAGAAGAAAGGTAGTGCGCAATAGTAGAAGAAATAGTGCGAACACAAGATGAATATCAAGAAAAGATCCAGCCACTGGCAGAGAAGGAGGGCGGACATATCCAAGATCAGGAACTTGCTCATCAGATTGAGAAAATGATAGAGATTGATGATATAGCGGCAAAACAAGAGTTGCAAAATTAGGATATCGACTTGATTCCTCGTAGACAACAGGTCATTATTCATTCCCTGCCACTCCCGACAGCAAAGTTAACTCCACGCAAAGAAGGGGAAGTTATTTCTCTTGACGATGATTTGGTTTTGGACACGTACAATATGTCGTTCGATGAACTCCAGAATAATATTGTATAAGCGCATAAGAAGAATTTTCTAGATGATCTTGCATCTCCCGCTTTTATAAGAGAAAGGGTGATTGTGGCTGACACCAGGAGAGATACTGAAGCCATTGCCTCAACCAACTTGTCCTTCGCAAGTGCAAAAAATTCAAACACTCATTATTTAATGGCCGAGAATAAGAAATTGGCAAAGAACTTAACGGTTGTCAAGCAAGAGATTAAACAGCTCCATGCAGCAGCTCAGAATGAAACTTCCACACAGGTCCACTTGGAGGAGATGAAGGCAGTGATACTTCATGAAGTATCGACACTTGGAGAGACAATGTGGGATCCTATCAGGAGGAGCTTGTTACTGTGCATAAGGCAATTTTCCGCGTGTTTGGCTTGTAGTAGCAGTGTAAATAGATTATCAAAACTCCCAAAAGTGTGAAAGTTGCAATCATTGTCGTGCATGAATGGACAATGCGATACAAAGGTGCACTACTTGACTCGGGTAAGAAAATGAAGCCACGGGAAGAGTTGGAGAAAGCAAGAGTGCAAATGTTGATCCAGAATAACAAACAACTCACCTCATTCATTAGTAACATTTAGGCCTTGTATGCATGGATATACAATAGTATGGATTCCTTGTGAAGACCCACAAGATCCCATCAGTTGGCTCACTCATTGAAGCAAATCCAAGAACCAGGCGAGGAAGGAGATAAAAGAATACTTAGAGTAGCTGAGACATATTGCCACCAAGGAGGACATGGAGGTGAATAGACAAAACATTCACATCTACATTGCTGACCTGTCCAAGTGAGGAAATGTTGATCATGCTTCAGAAAGAAGTAGAAACTGGTTCCAAATATTTGTACCTAGATGCCATGGAGGCTAGAATCTGCTTCCATCCAGACACCATCACGTAGTTTGGGGATTTCATCACACAATACTGATCTTGGCACCAGTATGTGATTGAGAAGCACCAAGTGGAAGTTGTTGAGCTAGAGTTTCCTCAAACTCAAGCATCATAGTGTTTTGTCTTGTTAGGATGTCAAGTTGTCTCTACCATATTTTGTCTTATATGGCTATGAGTATAAAATGTAATATTATTTGTAATTAATTGTAAAGTGGAATTTCACATGTCAATAGTGGAATGTGAAGAGTCATGATTTAATGTAATGAGTTATTTTCTAAAGAAGTTGAAGAGTCACGAGGGTAGTCCAAAGGTCACAAAGGGGAGTTGAAGAGTTGCCCCCTCTTATTATAAATAGAACCTCATAACTCATGTGAAGGTATTTTTGGAGCCAAGCTTTTGGCTAGGATTAGGCTTAGAAAGAGCTCGAGACTTTTGTGAGAGCCTTAGCTTCTCTGTAGCGTAGACGGAGTATACTTCTTTGGAGGATTAGATGTTGTTGACTTCACATTCCACTATTGGGGCTAGTGGTTCATCAATGGGTTATGTATGATTGGAACTTTCACTTTTAATAAAAGCTTAGAGTTGGCACGCTTTCATGCATATATTGTGAATATAGTAGGATTATTCTTGTTGTATTTTGAATGTATGTTATCTAACTTACACTTATGCTTATGAGCTATTTCATTTGCATTTGTATGAATCTTGTTGAATGCATGTTATTGTATTAATTTGTCACTGTTAATTTGTGGACTATTCCGCATATTATCTTGCGATGTAATTATGCTCATGTGTTCCTTTCAAGCTGCATATAGTTACGGGATTTTAAGGTGCTCACTTCATTTTCCATTCATGTGTTGCAACCACCATTCATCGCACTTGACCTTTTGTAGGGTCACACACTTTCTCCGACAAAAGTTACCGTGCACCACTCTATGCATTTTCGCAACCATGGCATATCATTAACACCCCATTGTTGGGACTCCTACTCCAAATAGTGTGAGGTCTAGTTGGGACTTCATATCAGGGAGATCCCATGAATGTTGGCAGGTCCAACACCATCAAAATTTATGGCACTAGAAGGAGGGCCAAATGAAAAGTTGAGCTCATGAAGTCTATTTGAGCTTTATGCACTCATTAATGGCTTCTTCCCTTATCTTAGCCCCGACATGTTTTTCTAAAACTTCAAAATTAAAAGTGTCGATGGAAATTATTAATGACTTGTCAAATCTAATATTCAATGACGAGGGTGAAACAACCTTCTTTGAGCACATCACTCATTTTCTTGAATTTTGCACGAAGCATAATATTTATTGCGAGGTCGTTTGTAGGTTGTTCACTCTTACGTTTGAAGGGTGCGTAAGGGAATGGTGTTACACATTTCTTGTCGCTTCCATACATTCTTTTGAAAATCTTGCCACAAAGCGTTTTCGCGCCTTTGATAGGTATGATTAGAAATGTGTGTTCAAGAAAATTATGCAATTGTAAAAAGCACCTGATGAATCTCTCGATGATTTTCACCATTGTTTCATTCATTTTTTCTTTGAGTTTTCTAACGATGATGTTGATTGGACTTTAATGAAAGATAAATTCAAATTTATTGTTCACATTTCGATGAATCTGCATGAATATCAATCTTTTGAAAGTCTCCCCCAACATACTGTGGTATTGGAGCTTCAAAATTTGTGATGAGTGAAGTTGTTGTTCCAAGTGACTCTCTATCTCCCCCAATCAAACAACTCAAGTTCCTCAAGTTGAGGTGGGAGAACTTGAGAATTCATCTGTTGATTTACCAACATCTTCTCTCACCCCGCATACTCAAAATTCCAACGCAAGTTTGGACTACGAATTTGATGTTTATCTCCTCGTCCTAAATCCTTTGGTTCCTTTGGTCCTCCAAATTATGAGTTGTTGTGTTCACATATTTTGAATGTTTCTCTGAATGTTCATGAGGATCAAGTTATGGATGGAGTTGGTGTTCCGTAGAAAACTTGCAATATAATTCACAATGACTATGTGTGGGGGGCCACATTTGAACAAGAATTTGTGATGAAGCTTGACTTTTCTCATTCCGCACCTCTCCCTCATTATCCTGACATTTTCCAAGATTCGATCATTCCTGTTGAATCTTGTGAAAATACAATGTCTGATGATCTTGTTTCTCCTAATCATTTTCAGAACTTGTCGAATGCCAATTTTTCATTCAAATGCGGAGAGGAAAAACCCTCTCTTTTAAATATCCTCAATCTATCATCTCATCATTTTGAAAAATTAGAGTATGAAATTTCGTGTTTTCCATCTTCCCCTCTTTATGATTCATCAGATCATGAGGATGCCTCTATTTTTGCTCTTGAACTTTTTGATCATGGTTGTCATGATCTTTTCACTCGTTCATATGATCATGATTTTGATTTTTCCACTGTTGATTTTTCTAAGCCAGCAGTCTTCGATGATATATCTTTTGATTATTTGTATCTTCCGCAAGCTATAGAGGCACTTCAGCCTAAGCTAATGGTTATGTCATGTTTTCACAACCTTAAGACAAGTTCCAATTCTAATCAGGACAATGATGTATCTTTCAAGGCTCCTCATCACTCTGCCGCACACATTGAAAATCAATCTCTTTTGCAATTTTCACATCCTCCATCATCACTGCACGATCCTATCACTCAGTCATTGGAGGAGTCATACTTAGTGAGCATAGTTTCAAAAATGAAAGTTTTCTTATTTCCTTATGTTCGCTTGGTTCCATAGTTAGAAAGTTTATTGTTGCGTATCTTCAAGTCACAGTGTGTCTAAACACCGAAATGCATCCACATAATATCTTCTATGCACATTTCTTTCATACTTTTTTCATGCATATTCAAACTTTGAGTGTTTTGGTTTGCATTCTCTTATATTTCTTGTTTATGTTTACTATTAAATATATTTCTTGATATGAATTCCCTCGCGTACATAGGCCAACCAATGCGTAGGTGGCTACACTAGAAGTATCATTTCACGTAGGTATGGCTTATTCTTTGATTATGATAGGAGTAGGAGTAGTTGTTTATTTTCCTTTGTTGTTTTGACTTATTTTGATTGCTTTTATTTACTTTCTGCTCCGCTCTTTTCTTTTGTTTAATTTATTTCAGTTGTAGGATAGCTTCTGCATGAGACCATGTTTAGTTTTCGAAGCAAGCATGGTGAATATCACGGGGAAGTTGTGCTCTTGTCAAAGCTTTGTTATCTGTTTATTTTTTCTCTTTGCATGATTGTTGCATTCTTTTAGTCAATGATACTTTGATGGAAAATATGTTCCTTTTAGAGAAAACAATGGTGGAATCATGATACTTGAACCTATAACTAGTACCGCCTACTCTAATTGGTCTTTTATTTTCGGTTAATCCTTGTATGTTAAGTCGAGTAGAGTAAGGAGAGGAGGAAAACCTTAACAAGTGTGTCAGAGGTATAAGTAAATATCCTTCTCTGAAGGGACAACCTCTTCTGCTCTCAATAAGTCGAGATCCCTCTTTTGCTTCGTTAAATAAATAAGTGCCTATGCACAGTTCTATGAAAAATAAATAAAAAATAAAATAAAATAAAGGTGAAAGTAGAGAAAGGTTTCCTACATAGAGAGGTGAAGCAAGAAAATCTGCTGGGGTACTGTCCAGGCTCGGTGGCGGTGGAGCAATGTTTGTGTTCCTGAAGTGACTCTGTCAGGTTACTGTCTAGGCCTACTAGCAACGGAGCAACATCAGAGATGAAAACTAAGACTCTGAAATTTATTTTCACTTGTGCATCTATATACTCCTCATCCCCAATCGAAACAACTTATTCTAACTTGGCTTGGTTTAGTTTCTCGTCGATGAGAGAATGGTAGAAACTATACCTTTAATGCAAGCTAAGTGAAGAAGCTACGGTAATCAATGAACTAAACAATACTTCCTAAAGAGGTAGACTTGTTTTGCATGATACAATACCATATAGAGAGCTAGAGTTCTACTAGTGTGTCGGAAAACATTGTAGTGGTTACAACCACCCTCCAAAATTTTACCTATGCTTTGATTTTGGAGCCTTCCTTCCTGTTGACATGAGCTTACCTTTGATTGTCTTCAAGTATTCATGTTTTGATTGAGACTTATCCCTTTCATCTGTGCTTGTTTATTTCTTGTTTTTACACTTAGCTGATCTTTCTAAGTCACAAGCTAACCTCCTGACTTGGCCTTACAGCATTTCTAGGCTTACCTCGAGAAACTGTGTAATCCATAAGGGAAAGCTAGCCTTGATGATTAGAACTGCACAATCCAAATTGGCAGTTTTGCCTTGAACTTAGAACCTACGCAGTCATGGAAGGAAGCTTGGCACTAAGCCCAGAAATTGTGTAATCCATCATTGAGCTTAGAAATTGTGTAGTGCACTGAGCCGAAAAGTTGTCAAGTTCCCCAGAATTGCGCAAACTTTCCCGAAAGTGTGCATGGCTAGTTTCTCAAAAACTCAAACAAGCAAAACATAAAAAATAAAAATATGCAATCCCTAGAAAAAATGGATTCATAATTAGTTTCTCGAAGGTGACACTGTCCTTATTTTTAGAAATTTCCACCAACTATCACTTTTTCCTTGATTTTAGGCATGCACGTCATAAACCCTAATTCATTCAAATCTATTTAATAGATGCCTCTAGAGCTCATTTTTACATTCGATCTTGGAGCTCTAGCATTCCTAAGGATATCAAGGAACCTTCGGTGGAGTTGTTGTTGCTTTTCAGGTGAGTTTTTCTTTTGTTGTATTTTGCCCCTTTTTCTGTCACTTTTTGTCATTTTGCTTCTATGAGTGTTGTTTTGCTTGTTTCTCTTTGTGGTTGTTGGCATTTTAGCTTGTATTATTTTGTAGAAGTGTTGTTTTAGTTTTTATTTTTCCTTTCATAAGTGTCGCATTGATTTTCTCATTTTTGCACATCGACAATCATCGTTTTGGCGACTCCCCTCACACGTTTGTTTTTCCTTTCGTTTGTTAAGTTTATGCACTTGATTCACATTGATTCATCTATAATTAGTCAGATTTGCACTCAAAATCACATCATCACTTAGATATGCTTGTTTCCCACTTACACGAGGTAGTTCCACACTTTCCTTGGTCGGTTTTCACAATGCCCAGCTAGGCATTGGGCAATCCAGGAGCACAAGTTGAGGCTTTGCCTCTAAGACTACACAGTGCATAGTATAGGCTAGCCCAACTACCCATTAAGCATTTCCAAAGCCCAATCTGCCCCTTGGCCACTTAGACTACATAATGCATAGTCTCTCCCAATCATTTCCCAAGCTGGGACTGCATGTTGCGTGGCCTCAAGCCTCAGGCTATCCCTTGGCTATTGGGTCTACGCAATGTGTGTTTCCCACTTCTAGTCTCCCTCACATGCCCAAGATAATTATGAAATTTTTCTCACCAGTGCACCGGTTTGTTGCATGATCTTACTATGAAGTTAGATTTGCAAAAGGCTAATGTTTTGTTGCTATGAGTGTCTTTTTTGTCCCACGGGCACCAAATTTGTTGAGTGCTTCTCTCAAGTAATCATTATTACCATGGCACACAAGAGAACTACTTCAAAAGATACCATTGACAGAAGTACTGAGGAATCAGTTGAGAAAACACCAGTGAACTTGCTAGTATACACGACACTCAAATGTATGTAGAAAAAGACTCAGATATTACATGGCATAAAGTTAGTGAAGCTTTTTCAGCAAAGGACTTCGCACTAGATCTGGAGGACCAACAGGTATATATTAACGTCCAGAGATCAAGACTACATAGGTATTCATGTAGATATCCAGCCTTCCCATGTGCATATGTCATAAACTAGATTGTCTCACGTATTGATGTGAAGAGCATGACTTTGAGTAGTAGCATCGGATGAAGTTTTGCTACTTTTTTGGTAGTAGATTAACAACGTATGTACCATTTTCTTGAGGCAGAAACACACATGGATTCACTCTTCTATGCCACCAACAGTTATGTGGTCACAAGAGATGTTGTTAAGAGCTAGGTGAAGGAGCCATCAAAATTTTGATAGACTCCCAACAAAACATACAAGATGAGGTCTTTTAGGAGGGCCTATTAGATGTTGATCAACTTAGCTAGTAGAATCCACGGTCAGCATAACACAGAGACCTTTCTGGAAAGGTGGACAGTTCTTCTGAACCATACTTTGAACAATGGGAAGCTAGTCAACTGGTCAGATTTGTTGGCTCAACTATTAAGGATCCATGTCGGTAACACCCTGAACCCTCCCAAGGGTGGGCAAGTAAGATTCTACATGTATGCATATTTACTGTATTAAATTTGTGCACATAACACATTTCGTGGTATGAACTCGGCTTGGTCACCTCGTGAACTTGTCATGCACATCCACTTCAAGCTTCTTTCGAATTCCAGCCATCGAGTAGTTATGGAGAAGCTAACTAACCACTTGCTCATTCTGCTATACATGATTATCTTTGAGGAAGAACCACCTTGCATGTCGCATGCGACAATGGAGGCAATATCAAAGATCGCAAATTGGTTTGCCTCACTGGATGACACCTTCCTTATAGTTTTTTACGGAGAGAAGCCTCTGCATGTTTTGCCAAGGTATGTCATTGACAAGTTCGTCAGGCAATAAGTTTCGTATCATCTTGCTACAAGGTTATCGGTTGCTTTGCATGGGAAGAAGAAGAACCTTGGCCAACTTTTCCTATGCATATTTGATTGTACAAGATAAAGAACTGAAAGTTGTGGATACCGAAGGAAAGGCGATAGACAATTTTTCATTCGGTACCTAAGACTTTGATCTGTATGATCCTCGTGGTATTTACAAGGACCACTGTGTGAAAATTCACTTTCAATGGCTCAATAGGACATTTCATTGGAAGGAGGATGATCCACGGAAGAATTGTTGCAATGCCTCCAAACCTCGTGAGCCTGTCAATATAGCAGGAACTTCATAGGTCACTTTGCAGAAGGCAGCAACTCCAAAAGCAATGACAGTAGAAGGGAGAAACCCCGTGCAGGATAAAGGAAATAGAAAGGTTTCTCATAGTCCAGGGGGAGAAAGAAGCCGCAAGATGAGAGCGAATACAATTGCTACAAAAGAATCTTTAGAAATTGAGGAACCGAGGAAGCAAAGGATGCAAAGAGAATAAATGAGGAAGAGGGAAGAGAAACATGGGATATTGGAGGAAGAAAAGTAGAAGAAAAAACAAGAAGAGAAGAAGAATCAAGAATAAGAAGAGAGGTAGCCCAAAATATCAGAAGAATCAGCATAGACACAAGATGAATAAAAAGAACATAATCAGTCACTAGTAGAGGACGAGGGAAGACATATGTAGGATCAAGAGCTTGCTCAACAAATTGAGAAAATTATAGAGATTGATGATACAAAGGCAGAACGGGAGCCACAAAATCAAGATGTTGACTTGATTCATAGCACAAAATAGGTCATTATTTAGTCTCCACCACTTCCAATAGCAGATTTAGCTCTAGGTAAGGATGGGTAAGTTATTCCTCTTAACGGTGATCTTGTTATGGACATGTACAATTTGTTGTTCGATGAACTCTAGAAGAAGATTATACAAGAATGTAAGAAGCATTTTCCAAATGATCTCTCAACTCCTGTTTTTATGAGAGAAAGGGTGATTGCATCCGACACCAGGAGACATCCCAAAGCCATTTCCTCAACCAACTTGGCCTTCGTAGGTGCATCAAATTCGAACACTCATTGTTTGATGGCCAAGAATAAGAAATTGATAAAGAAATTGTAGGCTGTTAGGAAAGAGGTCAAACAGCTCCACGCAGCAACTCAAAACGCAGCTTCTACACAAGTCCACTAGGAGGAGATGAAGGAAATGATACTTGATGAAGTATCGACACTTAGAGAGACCATGGAATATCTCTATGAGGAGCTTGTCACTGTGCATAAGCATATTTCCGAATACTTTGTCAAAACTCTTAGAAATGTGCAAGTTGCAATCGTTGTCGTGTATGAATGGGTAATGCGATACAAAGGGGCACCGCTTGACTTGGGTAATAAAATGAAGCCACTAGTAGAGCTGGAGAAAGAAAGAGTTTGGATGTTGATCCTGAACAACAAACAACTCACCTCATTCATTGGTAACATTCAAGCCTCATATACATGGATTTACAACAGTCTAGATTCCTTGGTGAAGACCCACAAGATCCCATCAGTTGCCTGACCCACTGAAGCCAAACCCAGGAACCAGGTCAAGAAGGAGATAGAAGAATACTTGGAGTGGTTGAGACATATTTCCACCAAGGAGGACTTGGAGGTGAATAGATAGAACATGCACATCTACATTAGTGGCCCTGTCAAAGTGCGAACAATGTTGATCATGCCTTGGAAGGAATTAGAAACTGCTTCCAAATATTTATGCTTGGATGTCAGACACCATCACGTAGATTGGCGATGTCATCGCACAATACCGATCTTGGCACCAGTATGTGACCAAGAAGCATCAAGTGGAAGTTGTTGATCTAGAGTTTCCCCACACTCAAGCATCATAGCGTTTTGTCTTATTAGGTTGTCAAGTTGTCTCTACCCTATTTTGTCTTAAATGGGTGTGAGTGTAAAATGTAATATTATTTATAATTAATTGTAAAGTGGAATTTCACGTGTCAATATTGGAATGTGAATAGTCATGATGTAATGAGTTATTTTATAAATAAGTTGAAGAGTCACGAGGGTAGTCCAAAGGTCACAAAGGGGAGTTGAAGAGTCACCCCCTCTTGTTATAAATAGAACCTCATAACTCATGTAAAGGTATTTTGAGAGCCAAGATTTTGGTTAGGCTTAGGCTTAGAAAGAGCTTGGGAGTTTTGTGAGAGCCTTGGCTTCTCCATAGCATAGAGGGAGTATACTTCTTTGGAGGAGTAGATGTTTTTGACTTCATGTTCCACATTGGGGCTAGTGGTTCGTTAATGGTGTATGTATGATTGGACCTTTCACTTTTAATAAGAGCTCAAAGTCGGCTTGCATTCATGCATATATTGTGAATATAGTAGGACTCTTCTTGTTGTATTTTCAATGTATGTTATTTAACTTACGCTTATGCTTATGCACTATTTTGTTTGCATTGTATGAATCTTGTTGAATGTGTGTTGTTGTATTAATTCGTCATTGTTAACTTGTGGACTATTTTTCATATTATCTTGTGATGTCATTATGCTCATGTGTTTCTTTCAAGATGTGTACTATTACGGGATTTAAGGGGTTCACTTCCTTTTTCCTTCATGTGTTAGAACCACCATGCATCGTACTTGACCTTCTGCAGGGTCACACACTTTCTCTCACCAAATTTATCATGCAACACTCTATGCGTTTTCGCAACCAAGGCATATCATTAACACCCCATTTTTGGGACTCCTACTCCAAATGGTGTGAGATCCAATTGGGACTTCATATCGGGGAGATCCCCTGAATGTTGGCAGGTTCAGCACCGTCAACAGAGAGATAAATGTTTGTGTGACCAATGAAAAGGCTATCGACCATGTTTTAAAAAATGAATATCGGGATATTAAGCTAGTTACAATTCTCAGTCACAACAAGAATATGAGTTAGCACAAAACACAATTTTATCACATCATTCATGAACTAAATAATCTTCATCAAAAACTAGATATTCGTTCAATTTAAAACATAAAAAAATAACCTACAAATCATGAGTATGGAAATGAACTACCCAATTCCATCATTTAATATAACTGAAAACTATAAGATAACTAATTAATCTTGAGTGAACTTCAAACGATCATTCATAAACATATAATATGTCCTGCAATTCATGAAGATGGTAATAATCGCACAGTTCAAGAATTCATTACTACCATAGATATTGATCCAGGTGGATATTGGTGGCCACCTGCCAAGTCCACTTGGACCCCCACCATTGTTTATTTCATCTTTTCGGTTTCCTTAATTGTAGCACAATTTACTATTTTTAGCAGTTTTTCGGGTCCTGAACTTCTGGAGCTATTTTGAGGCCCTAAATGACGTTTTTTTGGAAACCTGGGAGCAACATGGGTCCATGGATTGATGTTACTCTTCCCAAAGTTGTATTTCTCGGATAGATCTTTCTAACGAGATATTGTGCATGTCGAATGGAGATTGTATGCCAAAGTTACGACCCTGGGAAGTTGATGTACCAATTTACCCAAACGGGGCCCACAATTTGGCGTTTCATCTTCTAGGGTTAGGTTTTTGGATGTTTAGGGTTTTCCATTGTTTCTCAACAATAAAATAGTCCTTCGAGCCTCATTCTAAGATAATTCAGAGGCATGTAGTTGCCACATCTCTTCTCAGAGATAAGCTACCATCGCCCTAAATGGTCTATTTCCATCTCTATTTGTAAGCATATTTCAGTATTTTACAATAATGAAATGAAGTATTATTTCCGCTACATTCAGTATTTGTGGTTATCTCTGTAATTTGTTATGTTCTTGTCTAAATCTGGATCAGATATATAAGATAGTTATCAACCATGAATATAATAGTGTCTTAAGGCATTATTTCCTAAATAATAAGGGACCAAATATTAGCTAATAACATAACAAGAATTGCCATAATCCATAATCCAAACATGCATAAACCAATATACTTATGTGTGTTACAATATCTAGCAACTAAAGGATGTATTTCCACTCTCCACCCAACCATAGGCCAACTACACTACAATCGCTATTGCATCTAACTACCTGAGTTGGATCCAGAGTCTGAGGGAATGCTTGCACAGGGGAAATTCACACCAAGGGCTTGGTATACCATCAACAGATGGATTCTGCCATCCAGGTGGTGTTTAAACACATCTAACAAGGAATATCACTAAAAATTTATCGGGAATGTAACTTGAGGTCAAATATCTATGGTATTGCCATGTAACTTTGATTTCACAGGATCTATATGCAACTCTTATACCACCTAAAATTTCACTTTTGATACTCCACAACTCCAAGTGCTCCATAATGAATCTTGAAATATTTATGTTCTTTAGGAGGACAATAGTTTCCATGCACCTGAACTAGCGTGAGAGAGAATATGACTAGTGCCCAATCAACGAGAATCGAACAGTGAGTTGTTAATTAGACTAATCCACACAAGAAAATAATGAAACCCAAAGTGAGACAACACCCCAACTTCCTCCATTTTTCATATATACATCATTCTCTACGTCCGTTGTGTGTTCAAGAGGGTGCAAGCTTGGATATCCAATGTTTTCCTGAAGGGAAATTCCACAATTTTCTCCTTGATCCAAGAGGGGAAAATGGAATTGGCACTGCATGTACCTTCACTGCCCCAATCCAATCTCTTAATGAATGTTAGCAAGTCAACTCTTCCCTCAATCGCCTCATTTAAAACATTATGTCAAATAGTGGATATTCTAGTTTGCAAGTGGCTTTGACAATTAAGTCATCTAGGTCATGGCTGTCCAAAACATACAAGTAAACAGGTAGCTTCCCTTAGACTAAGAATATGCAAATTTGTCCTTCCTTCAGTAAATGTGTAATCGATGTTTCATCCAATTGTGCTTCTTCATGTTGGTGTTGTATCCACATTTAACATTACCAAAAAGTAGAGGTAATACAGGGGATGTTACATTAGGAAAACCTATTTGTGAAAAGTGTTATATTCTTTTGTAAGAGGATACCATTTCAATAGACCACAAGTAGTTCAACACTTACAAGTTTTCATAGGTGAGGAACCTCCTTGTAAAGGACTACAATGAAACACAAGAATATATTGAAGACATAAGAAGTATAGAAAATGACATTGAAAACCTTTGTCAATGCAATTTGGCAGCTAACACATAGATGAACTTTGATGACTTTTTTGTCTTTATCACATCAATGGCCCTTGCAAAATTTTCTATTTCTTTGATATCATGCATTAATGGGAAAGAAGTTACAGCAAAAATGACATCAAAGCTTCAAATATGGAGAAAATTCAATGGTTTCTCTTTAATTTGGTGTCTTCTTGTAAGGCTTCCCAATAATATTTCATCTACTAAGCCTGAACATGAAAAGACTAGAAACAATGTGCAACAACTTGTTAATTGATGGTTGCTTAATTGAATATTATTAGGCAATGAAACCCTTGATATATCAATGGAGCATATGAGGCATATATCTTACATTATGAATGTTCAAGGTCCACGTCTCTGCAATAGTGGAGAAGAAGACCTGGACTTGTTCTCCAATTCAAATAGAGCTTCAATTTTTCAATTCAAATAGAGTTTCAATAACAGAGATGAGATCATCAACCATAAAATCAAACTATTCAATATAGAATTCTATAGAAATTCCATTTGGTCCAAGAATTTTTCCTCTTTGAAAAATATGAAGAGCCTTTGAGAGTTCTTTTGTTGAAACCTTTACCATTAAGGAAGAGGTCATTTCTTGATTAATGAATTTGAGGAAAAGGTTAGATACCTTTCGAGCTTTCTAGATGGAGGCTCTTTGGGGAGAGGAAAAAATCTCTTTAAAATATTTGTAGCCTTCATCTGATATATCTTTGAAGGAAGTTATAGAGGATCCATATGATTTATTTATGTCCCAAATCATATTGATGGATTTTCATTGATTTGAAGTTATGTGGAAGTATTTTATGTTTACATATTTCTCTTATAGCCAAGTGGTTGTACTCTTCATCCTCCATTCCTCCTCCCTGTCAATGAGTAATTTATTTCTTTTATCCTCCAATTCCTTTATCTCAATTTTTTGATCCATTAAGGCTATCTCTAGCATAATTTGATCATACAAAATATTTATGTGAGACTCGATTTAAACCAAGGAATTGTTGTATGCTTGCTTTTCCCCTTTTCCCAATTGATGACCAATTCTTTTTCCTTTTTGAGATTGCAATGCAATTGAAAGGGGGTGAACTTAGGGGAGGAGGAAATAGGTGTCCAGCTAGGTTTCAGAGCATCAACTAGAGAGAGATTATCAAAACAAGCAGGGTTTAGTTTAAAGGGTGCATGAGGCTTGGATGGAAAATGATCTAGGATGAAAAGGATGGGGAAATGGTCAGACCCCTCCCTCCCCCAACTAGGGAGATTTAAGAAAAATGAAAGCCAGAGTATAAGAGAGCCTCGAAGATAATGAAATGGTCCAACCTTTATGCGATTCACTCTGACCAGATTTGATATTCAACGAATTGGGCACAATCTTAATGAGTAGGATATCGCGGAAGCATAGATCCTCAATCAAATCGTAAAATAATTTTGACATGGGACTGATTCTAGCAGAGGATTCCATATTTCTGCAACTTCTAAAGAGAGGTTTAAATTCTTCCCCGATAGAATCCTTCTTGAATCCATTAAGGGTATGCTTAATAAATTTGACCAATATTCTTATTGGTAAAAAAAGGGCCCATATACATTAATGCAGAGGAGGACCTTGCTCATTTCTCTCAAAATAATGTCAATGGCTAGCCCATACTTAACGGACTGAGATGAGACCATTTAAATCCATCTAGTGCCCTAACCATAAAAAATTCCCCTTAACCTCCTAGATTCTTCTAAGGCAAGAAAATTCGAGGAGAGAATTGATTTGAGAGTCAAAATGGTTTTTAATCCATCCACCATAGTCTCTTGCAAGGAAAGAATTTGATGGGAATGAAGGTCCATCAAGCGCTTGATAGCTGATTTTTTGGAGGGGTTGGCTAAACCCCTACAATTTAATGAAAGAAACTTCATTTGGAAACTTGAGAAAGGCCATATTCTCTAGGAGCTCAAATAATAGATTTATATTTACCTAATTTTATTTTTGTGTGAGCTATATTCTTAGTAATTGAGAGTGAGGATTTTCGTCCTCTACTAGAGGAATTTTTTTTTTTGAGGGAAGGTGGAGGTGGGGGGGGTGGTTGTGGATAAGGATGGTCCCAAACCTCCCCTCAGTTATGGAAGAAAGGATTCCAAAGAATCTAAGGATAAGGAGGAAGGGGGGCGTGTCAAGGAACACAAGTTACACCTCAGGGAGTGATTAGGGGGAATAGAAGAGGGGACCAAATCAATGGGGGATAAGAGTGTAATAGATATGATAAGGTTTGAAGAGGGGGAAGAGGGGGGTGTAAAGGTAGAGGGGAGGGAATTGGAAGAACCAAATTTTGGAGATTCATTAGAGAAATAAACCTAGAGGGAGAGGGAGAGTAAAACATAGAAATTGAAGGCTTTGAGGAAAGACTAATATCAGAAGACATTAAAGGGGCCTATGAAAATAGAGTCGTACCTTTGGAAGGTTGGCCCTCCATTCAAGAAGACACTGTTAAGCCATCATCAACACTAGTAGTTGGAAGAGATACGACCAATTTAGGGGAGGTATCAAGCTATGGTGAATCCTTCCCAACCTGGTTTATGGTAGACCGCCTTACAAAAGAATGGGTGAATTGGCCTTCATCATGTAGTGATGGATGAGGGGAGACCATGTACAAGGCATATTTCCTTATCCATCTTATAAAATACTTTCCAATTACACAATCTTTGCTAAGATGACCATGGGCATGAAAACAAATGCAACTATATGGAACTCACTCATAGTTCAAGCTTTATTGGTGCTTTAGGTTTCCTGAACTAATGCAAATAAAAGCGGGGAACACTTTGGAAATATTTAAACCCACCAATATCTTGGTCATGCCCATGTAACTAGTGTTCTGAAAAGAGTAATCAAGTTCATAGAAAATCCAAGAGTATTACCAAATTATTTGAAGACATATACAACCCATAAATTAGCGGGAGACTAGGGAGCCAAACCTAGCTTAGCATTAATGAACATTTTCTCCAATTTTGCATCAAAAAATATTGTCCAAAGTTTTAGGTAAAGTGGTTGAGAACCCCAAAACCATCTACCATCTAGGAGCTTCTGAGCATTCTCTGCTTTCTTTTGTAGCCATCTCATCCAACCTTTAGCTAAAATTAAATATTTTAGAGCATATCTAAGAATCAACAGAAAAATTTGTTTCATACATTGTTGCAGAACAACCATAAGCATTCTTTTGGTAGCAAAATGCCCCATGATTGGTTCTTTCTCCATATTAAGGATATCGTTTAACTAAACATTATTTTCTAAAACTAAAGAGGGTTCCCCAACCATTAGTTTTATGCATTTTTTTTCTTCTCAGGTTGGTCATTGAGAGATGGAGGTAAGAGAAATGAGATCATGTGGTTTTTACCACAGTTGTGTTGTGTATGTGTTATATTCTTTGGATGACTAGTTTAAGGTGTTATTACATTACACCAGGTGTAGCAAGGGGGTCACAATCAGGAGGTAGCACCCTAACAAAACACACACACACACACACACAAACCCGAGGATGGGGGGGGACCCAAGGATGGTTGGGTGGACCCAAGGGTGGTGGGCGAACCTACCTATGGTTTTGTGCATGGTTTTGGGAATTATGATTTTTACCATGGTATTTTGTAGATCCAATCAAGGGAACTATAGTTATGTTCTAATACAAGCTTAATGGTTTGGGGGTTTATGAATACTTTGGCATGTATATAATGTATTGTAACATTGAAATAAATATAATGAAAAATAAATCTGGTTTTCTCAATTTTGGGTTCCAAGAGAAAAAAAATTGTGTATGTTTTCTAATATTGCCATTGTATATTTTCCTATTTTTTTTTTTAAATTCATTTGTAGGTAATTTTTGTACAATTTTAAAACATTCACTCCACTCAACATATATGGAGTGAGAAAGTTACAGTGGTTTCATGACCCGAGGAACTCCTAGGGTTACAATGCATATTTTGGGCACATCGTGATCCCTCAAGCATGCAAATCTAAGGTGTTTTTCCTCTGCCTCATGCAACACAGAGTTACTTCACGTAGACTATGCATCATAGTAAGTTTACTTATATAATCACTATACCATTAATTGGTTAGCGGAATATAATAATTCATCGATACAATGCAATTAGTTTATTGTCTCTTCTAGTTCAATTAAGTTTACATTCATTAAGACATGAGCATTATATGCAAGACATCAATTCACCATTAATATCATCATGTTGAGATTTGCAACAAGAAATGCTAAAAATAGCACTGTTATAAATAGTCGGGCTATAAATAGCAGTTCAGCCATTGTGGATCTTAGCAACAATGGGTGAAAAGTGAAAGTGCTAAAAATAGCTTTTCTAAAAATAGCATTTCGGGATCCCTTCTTATTTTTAGTCAATCCCTGGACTAAACATAGGAAGTAAAATTCAAATTTGATATTAACAGCAATGTGTAAATTAATTAATTAATTCAATTTGAGTTAATTAGTTAAGGAAAAACAAACTTGAAGTCTATGTGAGGACATTCAACAATTTATCTATTAATTGAGGGATTTATCCATCAATTAAAGAGATAAGGATGAGTTGTAATATTGAGTTGTAATTAGTTGGCTTAGTTAACTGAGTCAAGTCCAGCTAGATTAATTTAACAATTTGTTAAATTAATGAGAGTTCAATTAGTTAATGCTTGCATGCATTAACTATTGTATTTCAGATAACTGAAGATTCACTCATGGATAACTCATGCATCTCAGTTCAGTCAGAGACCCAGTTGAGATCAGATGGAGGGGAAGTGTACTATCAGTTGCAAGAATATTCTATTGTGAATATTCCTTGCATGCAAAAGGAATATTATTCCTTGAGGATTGCGTAGTTGGACCTGAGGTTACAATGAGTGTGATGAGGCCAATTCACACATGTGACATTATTGGACCCCAATCAAAACTGCGCAAGGAAATAGGAGGCTTGGAGGGCTTGAGGAAGATATATTCTATGTCTATTGAGTCTGTGAGTTGTATTGTTTGATTGCAGAGAGAGCAAGATAACTTGAGAGCTGATTCTTTTCGTAACTTGAACAAGATTTCCACTTGTATGATAATATAGAGTTGGGGTTTTAGGCTGGTGCTTTCCCCAGTGATATATCTTCTGTGTTATGGTTGATTACTTCTCATTCTCAGTTATATTTGTTCTTCGTTGATGTTACTTATGTTCAATTAAGCTTTTGCTAAATTGTTTGTAGAAGTAGATCAAGTGTTTTGCTTTAGTACATTGATCCGGATTTATACAGGAACGCAATACATTACAGAGATAACCATAAATATAGAGATGCGATAACCATAAATAAAGAGATGCAGCGGAAATAACACTTCATTTCATTAATGGAAAATACCGAAATATGCTTACAACCAGAATTGGAAATAAACCAGCTAGGACGATGTTAGCTTATCTCTGAGAAGAGATGTGCGGCTACATGTCTCTGAACTGTTCCAAACTTGTGTTACAATGAGGCTCGAAGGCCTATTTATTATTGAGAAACAATGGAAAACCCTTCGCATTCCAAAACCGACCCTTAGAAGATGAAACGCCAAATTGTGGGCCCCGTTTTTGGGTAAATTGGTACATCAATTTCCCGGGGTCATAACTTTGGCATACGATCTCCGTTTGACGCGTATGATAGCTCGTTAGAAAGATCTATCCGAGAACTACAGTTGTTGGAACAAACAACATGGGTCCATTCCATGGACGTCCATTGCATGGACCCATTTTGCCCCTGGATTCCCTAAAAAACGTCGTTTAGGGCCTCAAAACGGCTCCGGAAGTTCAGGACCCGAAAAACTGCTAAAAATAGTAAGTTGTGCTACAATTAAGGAAACTGAAAATGCTGAAAGAGACAATTGTGGGGGTCCAAATGGGATAGGTGGGTGGCCACCAACATCCACCTGGATCACAAAGAAATGTTAATATGGTGGGGTAAAAACACACAATTGCCATACCTTCATTAAGGTAATTATTTTGGTATATCTATTTCTATATTGGTATATACATATATATGGTGTGTGTTTTTCTAGTTTGGATTAAACAAATAATGATTCATTTTTATTGTTATAGTATGTTCTACCTCTATATCTCCCAAACGACTTTGAAAACAATGACAAACAAGTTATATATGATCTTTGACAATACATGAGTTAAGTAATGATTTACATGTTGAGTGTTTTTCAATTATTTTTTGATAAACTTAATGACATGTGTTTTACTTGTAGTGTAATATATTATGTTTTGTTGAAACATGTACTTGTTTTCTTGCATCACCTGTAGATAGTTGTCATTGAAAGAAATACATAAGGATGATATAAAGCATTGGAAGAGAAATTCATCGGATAATGTGTGAAATGCAAAAGCATCTACCTCTGGAATTTTTCAATGCGCAAGAACACTACCTCATACACCAAGTTAAGGAGACTGAATTGTGTGGACTTGTACACACAAGGTCAATGTGGATGGTGGAGAGGCACTTGAAATAATTGAAGGCTTTGATTAGATAAAGAGCACATCCAGAGGGTTATATGGTGGAGGGATATATGGTCTATTGATCCATGGTGTACATTACTCAGTATATTCCTATATTAGCAACAAATATGTATGTGGATTGCATTTGGGATGTGAACTCTATCAAAAAAATTGAAGGGGAGCAGCTATTGGGGAAAGGTAGAATGATAAAAGTAAAAGGTACTTCAATATCTAATGTGGAGATTTATAAGATACACACACACACACACATATATATAACTTTTCATTTTTGTATATATAATACTTATTTATTTTTTATTCTTTCATCAATTATTAATATTGACCATCATAACTAATATTTATTGGTGAATTATGATTTTCTGATACAATTGGTTGAGAGTGGGATGCACTACATTTATACATTGCAAACAATCTTGATTGGATGAAGCCATGGATTGAAAGATGTGGACAATCTCATGGTACATTATCATGGCAAGGGGTGTCTACATTAGTTAAAGAAGTTTGTCATGCCTGAGGTGCCAATATTACACAAACAGAAATTGATTTAGCAAAATTGTTTGAAAGATAAATAGGCAAGCACGCATTTTCACCGACCTAATGTTATAGCACTAGTTACCATCCTTGGTAGATTTGATGCTCTATGATATGGCCTAGGGCAACCCTTCCCTACCAGACTTGGTCCATTTTCTAAAAAACAATGTTTTAAATCCCATACACGATTTTTCCCTATTTAAAGTGCATGTACATGCAAGTCAGATTATACCTAACCCACGTATATGAGTTAAAACATTAAAAAAAATATAATCTCCCTTATTTTGGGCAGGGTTTATAGGTTTGACCTGTTACCCACCTACTATAGCCCGTGGCCCAATTGTTTCCCAACTGAAAAAAAACTAATTTGGAGAAGTATAAATACGTCTCCATAGGAAGGCATAAGGGAGGCAAAAAGATTAGATATTGATATTATAGTTGATTACATCCTTGATCAAGTCTGAAGATATCCTTGTGCCTTCTGCACTCCCAAGTCATAGGAAACCCTTGTTTCCCTCTTGAGATGTTCAATATCCCTTCATGACATCCTTGTGTATAGTTATGGAGGAGGATTGTTAAGGTATAGGTAGGACAGATCTGGAGGACGGTTTCGCTTGGAGTTGGTGGATAACTCAAGTTGTAGTTCTTCCATATTTTCTTTAGGTTACATTAATAAAGAGGTGTTGTCTTGTTCCTGATGATTATGGTCTTTATGCATTAATTTATGTTATGATTTTCTTATAAAATCTCACGTTAATGCTTATTTTCTTACATGCTCATATGATCTAACCTTGATATCATGAACATGCTTTTAGTTATTTTTTGTGTATATGCTTCGCTTTGAATGAGTTGCAAGTCTTAAAGTGCAAGGAAGAAGTAGAGGGTTTGAACCCTACGAGAACGACCTCAGACGTAGGACCTACGGGTAAGACCTTATGTACCAAGTTTAATTGTTTAAGTATTAGGAGTACTTGTTTATGTGTCTCTTTATGTTGTATGCCCTCTACTCTGTTGGGGTTCTCAACCAAAGACCCTAGGGTGATTCTACCCAAAACAGAATTGGCAACTCAACTGGGGAAAACATTCTTTTTTTTCCTAGATTGGGTTGTTTCTGCTTGATCAGGGCCTCCTTGATTGATTTCTTGCTTGTACAGTGTCTGTGACCTGTTTTCTTCCTAGGCATCAAATCTGATCTTTTGGATTAGGCCTGGATTTTTTATTTTTTCTTTATTGAGCTTTATATACAGTCTTTTCAGAGGATACAGTAGCATATACACACTAGTTTATTCAAAGAAACTCACGTATACACGAGTTTCCTTTGTTTTAGTCACGTATACGTGCTTCTTTGTATTCATACAGTCATGTATACCTTTTTTTGAATAATTTTTTCAAAATCTTGGACTCAGTTAAGATTGTTGCCTAGTGATTTTTGCTATTTTCAAGTCATTCACTGTCAGTAAAGCTCTGCTTTCATGCAAGTTTTTAGTTTCTCATCTTCTTATTATTGAAAAACCTAGTCAACCTAGGGTTTGATTTTTGAGTAAAGATTCAGTTTGGGGTTTGGGTTCAAGGCTTCTTGTAGAAGTTCCTGGTTGTTCTGGCTTTGTGGAACAAGAAACTGGTTGTCGTTTTGTTTATAACCCAACTTTCGGATTTCTTTGCTTTGCTTTCCTTTTTTGGTTGACCTATTTTGTTTTTCATGGTTTTTGAATGCGTCTTTGGCAATCTTGAAAGTATTTCTTGATGTTCTTTTGGTTTGCTGAAGTCCTTTATACTGTTGTTCAGATCAATCTATGCAAGTTTGTAGTCCTTTGTCATTTCAAGTTTTATTATAACTTGTGAATTTTGGGACTCTTTATGCTTGTTTTTGGTCTTGGAATTTTAGTAGTCTTTGTGTTCTCAAAAACTTCTTTGGGTTCTATAAAAAAGAAAAAGGCAAAAACATTGTTCTTGCCTTTATTTTTATTTTCAATTTTTCATTTTGGTTTCTTCACCATTTTTGAGCAATTGTGAACTTTTTTGATTGGTTTTGCTTAGTTTTGAGGGAAGTCTGTCATTGAATTTGTGCCCTCCTTGTAGTCAAGTTATCCTATTGTTCTTGTCAAGGAACACATTTTCTTATTGTATGAGAATCCATAGACTCTCGCACCATCATTATAGTTTACATTAAGATAGTTTGCACTGCAAGCATTTTAGTCTTTTTGTTAGATTTTGGGGTGTGCAGCGTGTTTTCTGAAGAAAATAAAAATAAAAATAAATCAATAAATAAAATAAATAAATAATAATAATAAAAAAAAATAAATAAATAAATTTACAAGTTTATTCGTAGAACCTTATAGAAATCTCTTTTCATTGAAGAAAAATATTTGCATTTGCTTATAGCTAAGTTTCTATTGATTTCTTTTGTGTCAAAACACCACAAGTTGCACTCTCATTTTACCTATGACCTAAAGACCAACCTTTTAAAATCAAGCAATTAATTTAAAAAGAACTAGAACATTTTTTTTATTTTTCATTAATTACATCAATGGGTCTAGCTCTTTAGGGACTTGGAATAGGTGATTGGAGAGTTAACTTTCCAAGGCCACTCAAACTGTTAAACATAGATGTTGAATAATGAGTGAAATCCAGTGTCGTTAGAAAGATCGGGAAAGCTCCTTTCTACTCGGAGTCAAGCACGAGGGAGAGTGAAGATAAGGAAAGAGAGATACCCCCTCTCCTACTTGTTGGATCCCGCCCTGAGACTGCCCCGAGACTGTGTCCATAGTTGTTATTCCTAGGAACCACATAGGTCGTTGTGGATGGGAATCACGCGACACCTGAGGCAGATGTTGCATCACGTTCATTAGTACTTTTGGAGGGTACCCTTGTGAAGCTTAGGTACTTGCACCGGAGAAGGCTTTTGTATGGAGGTCAGCATAACTGTTTATGTTACCTTCGCTAGTAGGATTCGGTTGTAATTATCCCAAACAATCTTTGAAAGGTCCCTTACTTCACTTTCTTGTATTTTGGTGTCTGGTCCTCACCACCTAGAGTGGAAATACTTGGAATTTGCTTGATTGGTTGCATCTTTAGGGAATTTATAGTGGTGTGCTCTTTTCTCTTTGTATTTAGTTGGCTTTAGGTGGATTTTTCTTGTCACTTTTGGACCTTAGATTCTGAATGATTGACCAACCATTCCACTGGTCTTGAAAGGCTTTTGATCTTTCTTTTGAAAGTTGCGGAGTTGCCTCCTTAAGGGAAAAGGTTTTGGTTGTGCATCTCTCTTCCATAGAAAGTCATTTGTACAATCTTGTAAGGGAAGAATCTACATATAAGTTGAGTATGGCCAATATTCCTGTGGAGGCCAACCAAGGTACCCTTCCAAAAGGGGATCCTTGTGCTTTTCCTTTCTTTGGAAACATTGGTACCCCATTTATAGCCACTTTGAATATTCCTGGATTGAATGTTGGACTACCAGTTTGGCTGTGGTCCACTTCCAATATTCCAAATGTTCTTGAAGCTTCTCAGATGAATTCTTTATTTCGAGGGCATCAAATGGGTGTTAATTGTCCATCATCTTCAAAAGAGAAATCTATGATTCCTCTTTCTCCTCCCCCTTGTAATAAGAGATCTAAAAATAAGAGAAAGAGGAAGAAGAAGAAGGAGAATAGTTCTATCCTTGAATCATCACCAACCCCTACAAGTCATGTTGGAGATGAGCATTCAGTCACTACAAGTCACATTGGTGGCATAAGTCTAGTCACTACAAGTCATACTAGTAATGCATCACCAACCCCTACAAGTCATGTTGGAGATGAGATTTCAACCACTGCAAGTCACACTAGGGGCATAAGTCTAGTCACTGCAATTCATACTAGCAATGAGTCACTAACCTCTGTGAGTCATATTTCTGTTGACTCACCTGCTTCTGTGAGTAGGACTGGGGGCACAAGTCTTATCTCTCTTGGGAAAGAGTCACTAACCTTTGCTAGTCATGTTGGGTACTCTCCACCACCCACTATTAGTCACATTGGCGGAATGGATGTTGATCAGAAAACTAGGCGTAGAAGATTTAAACCTAAGTTCCCTTGTAATTTATGTAAGGGATACCATCTTACTCATTTGTGCCATCATATTCCAGTGGTACAAAGGATATGGTCCAAGTCTGAAGGTTCTTCTACTTCCGAATCTGTTATGGTTTCTCAACAGTCTCATCAACCATTAGTTGATGATGTGGTTGAGCCAGTGAAATCTTTAGCTAATTTCACTCCTCTTTTGGGGAGTGAAGTGCCTAACAACTGAGTCTTCTTGATTTCTAATATAGAGTCTTTTGGTCTAGGGGGCATTCCGATGTCTTCGAATGTACCTCCTACAAGTTCTAGGAGTGTCTCCATTGATTGGGATAATCTTGTCGAGCCTCATCTTCCTTTTGCTGCACCTTTCCAAATAAGGGTTAGAGTTAATTCCACAAATGTATATCGATGTATGGTGGATGAAGGATCGTCTGCAAGTGTTATATCCTCCTTGAATTGGAAAGGTTTGGGTTCTCCAAATTTTTTGGTAGTTTATAATCAGTTGTTAGCCTATTATAGAAGACCTGGTGAATCTATGGGTGTTCTTCCTCAATTGCATATTACTTTAGGTGGGTAGACTTTCTTAATTGATATGATGGTGGTTGATTGTCCTTTAGACTTTAATATGCTACTTGGGTGTGATTTTGTCTATGTTATGAATGTCATGGTGTCTTCACTCTTTCGATTGATGTATTTTCATCATAACGGAAATATTTTCACTATTGATTAGATTGCATCTAATAATCACCCACCTAATTCGAATTTACTATAGAATATCCCTTGGTATGTTCCAAGTGTTTAGGGAGACTCTACCCAATCATGGATGAAATATGTGACATTGTATCCTCAATATTTAATTACTTATGAGAAGGATCCTTTGAATTATTATTTTCCTTCTCGGGACTTGGTCCCGGTAGTTGACCGAGTGATTTATTCTATGGGGACATGGGACCCCTTAATTCCCTCTTTTTATCCTTCTAGTTCTCATGATTTCTTAGAAGTTGAGTTGCCTTCACAGGAAGAAATTTTTGAAGCCATGAGTTTTAACTACCAAAGGAGTCCTTGACCTGAGCCCTACAAGGGGCTTGTCCTGAAGAACTATTATGTGTAGGCCGCAAGACTGTGTGGTTCCCTGTAACATATTATACATGTAAGGTACGCATTTTCAAGTTTTATATTCTATAACACAAGATTTTATTTGAATTTTATATATGGAACGTATTAACTTCTTGTCTAATGTTCCTAATTATGTTTATAGAACTTGAAAGACCTCTCCTTTGGATATTTTATACTTGATCCGCTCTGGCAGGGATTGGTTCTCGAAACTAGAATATAGGTTAGGTTTTTCACCTGCATTATGCATTTATTAGTTTCCTTCTCCATTTTTACCTTAGGATTGACCCCACCAACATATGATGCAAAACCTTCTAATTGCTTAGAAGTGTCATAACTTGTGTGGTAGAGCCTATCTTATCATGGGTGCCCTAGATAGTACCTTGTTGTCACTTGACACCCATGTTGAACTTTTATTCTTAGGCGTAGGAGTCATCTTTAGTCCCGCCATGACTTTTGTGATGAAGCTCCTTCTTCTTCATTATCTTTCTAGCTTTATACCCTAGAGGCTCCCACATGTTGGATTGTACTATTGCATTGCATGTTGACTATTTGTACCTTTTGGCCTCAAGCCAGCTTCATTTGGACTCATGTATAGGCCACTTTTTGACCATGTCTTTCTGCAAAATAAACATTGCAATCACCTAGCCTCTACAACTTGACACCTTTTGCCCATGGAAAGAGCATTCCTTTGAGTATCATTGACCAGTTTCATCACCTTGCATTGAGCATAGGAATGTTCCCCTCCCAGGAACTAGCACATATGTATTTGGACACTTGTTCTTTCCACTGTACCATAGGCATTCTTTTATTCTTTTTCAGGATTTCTAAATATGAAAAAGACAAAAAAAAAATATTCCAAAAAAGAGTGGGAACAGGACATTACTTCCATGATTATGGTAGCTAGATTCATTTGTGTCGCCCTTGAACAAAGCACTCAAAATTAAGTATTTCCTCCATTGGGATGGGCTTTAGTTTGACTTAGGAGAGCCTTAACCTTGTTATTGAGTCAATACTCCTTCAGTTGGTTATCTCTTCCAATCATATGGAGAGTTTGTTTGCGCTTTTTGCATGACAAACTTATAAAAAGTTATCATATGCTACCATATTGTCACATTTGAGTTGTGATTTTGTTCAAGGGAAGTAAACCTGAGTCGACCTTTCTGCGGTGTCTCTTGACCTATTTTCAGTCGGCCATCCCTAGTTGTCAGAGTCATGTTCACTATCACATCAGCTATTTGGTCCTTTGCTCGTGTTGGTTTTAGAAGGTATCCATTGACTTCTTGTTGACAGGCCTTGCTCTTATCGACTATGACAAATTGCTCTAAGTGTAGACCTAGAGCTACACCCTGGACCTATTTCCAGCATTGGTAGGTGACCTTGTGTTCAACATCGATCAGTATCATGGACCTTTGACTGAGTGGTTTCCCTTGTGTTCAAATTCAGCTTTCATTATCACACATTGGGATTCGTGTAGTACCTTGGTTTCCATTTGACCATATTGGTGGATCCCTTGCCTCTGTGTCAGCTGTCATTATTGGTTGGTTCAGAGGGTTTCTATCGTGTGCTAGCCACATCTTGTGTACGACGAAAATGTGCTTCAGTTTGGTTACTACATCTTTATTCATCTGATTCCTTCCACATTATTAGCATGAGGGTTAAACTTGCACTGGATTTATGAAGGATGTCTTAATGCCTTCATTCCAGCAAATCTTTTCCCATCAACTTCAAATCATTTCTCTGGGAACAAGGTCTAGAGTCCATTTGGCAATACCTTAGGGTTTGCAGTCATCAATGGCAGGTTCCTTTGCTATCAACAGTGCGAATACATCATTGTCTCTTGATTGATATATTTTCCCAAGTGTTTGACTTTAGATCATTTATTCTCACTTGTTAGATTGTATTGGGTACCTTGGCTCTCATCATCATTATCGGTGAGTAGCCTCTCATGTGTTAATGGTATACATCAATGACTGGTAATCAAATGATTTCTCACACGGTCGAATTCAGATCATTTATTCCCATTGTGTAGAAATGTACCACGGTAGTCGATGAAGACCTTGGGTTTGCATCAACATCTGTTGGTTCACTTGCCAGTTCCTCTTGTTTTTTCTAGTGACACCATCTACCTTATTTGTTGCAGTTCATCACAGCGACATCCTATATGTTGGCACCCGAGTTGCATGCAGTACCATTTGTTCCACTATTTGAATTGGTACTTTTTAGATCAGCTTTATGACTTCAGTGATCAACTTTCAACTTCAGCATCATTGATCGGTTCTTTATATGTGATATTGTCACATGTACTTGTATGTATATCATCAGATGATCCAGTAAGTATTTTCAGTTATTTTATACTTGTACACATATTGGGTCCGCTTTTGTATTTGATATGTGGACATGCTTTATTATCTCTAAGCATGGATATGCCCGCCTCAAAAAGAAACTTTATTTATGATCTCTTCCACTGGCTTGGCAGGCTGAAATCTGGTGAACTCCTCTCAAGTCCTCGCATGATTCTTTCTATACACTTAATAAATTTCAGCCATCATGTACCCCTTCTGACCTCATATGTTAGGGGGCATATATTATATAACCATTTACCACCCTTGGTAGATTTGATGCTCTATGATATGGCCTAGGGAAACCCTTCCCTACCAGACTTGGTCCATTTTTTAAAAAACAATGTTTTAAATCCCATACACAATTTTTCCCTATCTAAAGTGTGTGTACATGCGGGTCAGATTATACCCAACCCATGTATATGTGTTAAAACATTAAAAAAATATATAATCTCCCTTAATTCAGGCAGGGTTTACGCATTTGACCTCATACCCACCTACTATAGCACGTGGCCCAACTGTTTTCCAACTGAAAAAACTAATTTGGAGAAGTATAAATACATCTCCATGGGAAGGCCTAATGAAGGAGAAAATATTAGATATTGATATTATAGTTGATTACATCCTTGATCAAGTCTGAAGATATCCCTGTGCCTTCTACACTCCCAAGTCATATGAATCCCATGTTTCCTTATTGAGATGTTCATCATCCCTTCATGACATCCTTGTGTATACTTATGGAGGAGGATTGTTGAGGCCTGGACAGGACAGATCCGAAGAATGGTTTCACTTGGAACCAACAGAAGACTTAGGTTGTAGTTCTTCCGTATTTTCTGTATGTTACATTAATAAACAGGTGTTGTCTTTTTCCTGATGATTATGGTATTTATGCATTAATTTATGTTATGATTTTCTTATAAAATCTCACGTTAATGCTTATTTTGTTACATTCTTATATGATCTAACCTTGATATCATGGACATAATTTTAGTTATTTTTGGTGTATATGCTTCACTTTGAATGAATTGCAGGTCTTAAATCACAAGGAAAAAGCAGAGGGTTTGAAACCTATAGCAACGACCTTAGACATAGGACCTACGGGTAAGACCTTCTGTACCAAGTTTAACTGTTTAAGTATTATGACTACTTGTTTGTGTGTCTCTTTATGTTTTATTCCCTCTACTCTGTTGGGGTTCTCAACCCAAGACCCTAGGGTGATTCTACTCAAAACACCAACAATATTTAATTTATTTATTTTATAAATATATTATTAATGTGAATATATGTGTGTTTTTTTCATATACTTTCCAAGTTTTATATATGAATTTGTTCAGTAATTGACAATGCCTTTTTTTTATGTGTTTTGCATATTGTAGTTTAAACACCACAAGGCTATGTGGTACAAAGGTCATAAGTTTCGCACCAAAAAGTTGGATGAAAAGAGGAAACCTTCTAATTGTGGGATAATTGCAGTCTTCAAGGTCACTAATGTTTCCTCTAGAAGTGGTACATGTCCACAATTCTCAAAATAGATTCTATGGTTATTTGGATGACATACTTGAGTGTGACTTTGACTCCTTCAAATTGGTTCTATTTGACGTGAAATGGTATAGGCTATGAATGAATGAACATGATCCTAATAGAACTAATATTTAACATGTTGATGGATTTACCATAGTTAATACAAGTTCATTTGAGTCAGGCTCATATTGCTATGTTCTTCCAAGCCAATGTGAACAAGTCTTTTACTCAGAGATTCCAGGGAGAGCGGGTTGGTCATATATTGTTAGATATGATCCAAGAGGAAGGATGGTAGAGTATAATGTAGTAGAAGAATGTGATAATGTTGAAGAGGATGATGGTGTAGAGGAGCAATCAGTTGATGATCATGTTTCAGATCATGAAGATGTTGAAGAAGTTCAAGAAAATGTTTGAGACAATGTTCTTAGTGAAGATGATATTTATGTTTTACCATCAAATGAAGAACTTAAAGAAGTTGAAGCAAATGTAGGAGATGATGTTTTTCGTGATGATATGATTATTGGAAATGATGACATTAATAATGATGTTTAAATTGTTGATCATTTCAATGCCATTTTTTAACCGAATGACACAAATTTTGATTTGTTGGATGAAGAAGAAAAATAATGATATTGAAATGTTGTAATGTACGAGGTATGTGTTTATATGTTTTTAGTTGTAAATTTGTTCTCTTTAATTTAGCTTAAATATATTTTTCTTAGAAATTTCTATATATGATTGATTCTTACTATGTTGCTTTCAAATAGTTTATAGTAGATAAATTTGGTGTTGGGAATATTGAGAGTGATTTTGGGGAGCGGGGGGGCGGGCGGGCGGGAGAGTGGGGGGTGGGCGGCGGCGGGTGGAGCGGGGTTGGCGGGCGGGGAAGTGGTCATATGAGCTTCCACCTTCACGTGGTAGGCCTTGTTTAGTAGAAAATATTATATTATTATTCTTGAAACCAAAAGAAACTCATTATTGGAGGAAATTTATGTGCTCTTATTAATTAATCTCGCACGGAGAGACTTGTGAATGGGACCAACATTGAAATTTTTTCAGCTTTTTCTTGTATGTATTGGAATTTGACATAGATATGGTATATGCTTGCATTGATGGTATGGGAGGGTTTCAAGACTCAAAATTTGTGGATGAAGCTTTCTAAATACTTTCTAAAGAGAACATTAGATTGGAAAAGTGACTAATACAAGGATTGTATGTATCATTAATAGGTCTTAAGGCCTTTCTAATGGTTTTGAAATGGAAACTAAGGGTGTATTAATGGGTCCTAATGCCTTGACCATGGTTCAAGAATTGAAACCATGGTCTTACTTATAAATTGAAGCTTCTAGAGCTCATAGGTTAGGAGTGAGGCATTAATGAACCACCACATAGGTGTTGTGACATAAATATATTTATTTCTATGAGTATAATATGTAAACAGTTGCAAGATCTTACACAACAAGGAGGGGTCTTATGACCTTGATGATGACTTTGGAAACAAAGGAAATTTTCATGGTTTTAAATGATGATTCTAGCATATATGGGTGATGGATAGGGCCTTGGACAACCAAATATATGACACAAAAATAATTGTATATGCATCACCTTGTTAAGGACCTATAGGGATTGATTATGCAAGATAACTAGTATTTGTATATGAATTATTTATCGAGCCTTCACATACATTCTAATATTTTGAAAAGGATGAGGATGATTATCATTGCATTATTTTGAAAAGTATCATGATGATTATTTATGTTTTTGTAGTTGTGTAGTGCATGGGTGTATTTCATAATCCTCACGTTCTTAACAATTCACTATCTTGGAAAAAAATACCATTACAAGTGTACATGTAAAGAGAACATTATATTGGAAAAGTGACTAATATAAGGATTTATGTATCACTCATAGGTCTTAAGGCCTTTCTAATGGTTTTAAATGGAAACTAAGGGTGTAGGCTCCAAAAATTCTTATGTGTTGCTAATCCACTATGTGCACATCCTCAAATCATGTCATATATCCTATAAATGGAATCTTTGGCCTATAGATAGGATATGGGTGTCGTTACAAGTTTTACACAAAATTAATGGGTCTTAATGTCTTGATCATGGTTCAAGAACTAAAACCATGGACTTACTTATAAAGTGAAGCTTATAGAGCTCATAGGTTAGAAGTGAGGCATTGAACCACCACATAGGTGTTATGACATATAAATATATTTATTTCTATGAGTATAATATGTAAATAATTGCAAGAACTTACACAACAAGGATGGGTCTCATGACCTTGATGATGACTTTGGAAACAAAGGAAATGTTCATGGTTGTAAATGATGCTTCTATCATATATGGGTGATAAGGCCTTGGACAACCAAATATATGACACAAATAGAATTATATATGCATCATCTTGTTAGGGACCTATAGGCATTGATTATGCAAGATAATTGGTATTTGTATATGAATTATTTATCGAGCCTTCACATGTGTGCTAATATTTTGAAAAGTATGAGGATGATTATCATTGCATCATATTGAAAAGTATATTCATGATGATTATTTATGTTTTTGTAGTTGTGTAGTGCATGGGTGTATTTCAAAATCTGCACATTCTTAAAAATTCACTATTTTGGAAAACAATACTATTACAAGTGTACATGTTAACCAACATATCTACATTAAATTTTGTTGTGGCTTGACATGCTTGATAGCTCATACTACATAAACAAAATGTTGGAATTTGCAAATTTATGTGAATCTCTATCATAAATTTGCTAAATTGTCAAAGCTTTGTGCTAGTTGCACATCATTAAGATTATGTTGGAAAGAGACATTACCAATTCATGCCATTTTCTTCAAAATAGTGGTTGTAAGATATATTCCAAACATGATTATATGGAATATCATCCCTGGTTCTATCTTATTCAGTCTATCCACAAACTCAAGATGACCTCACCCATCATTGTTTCCACCATACTCAATAAATTACCTCTTCTTCCAGTTTCATAACAGAATATTAATTGGTTCCAACTATTACAATTTATTGAATAAGCATGTCCACCATATCTTCCTTCATCTCTTGCATTTCTAGAGAAATTATTGTTGAAATGTCAAATAGAACCACAAGTAAATAATCATCACTAGTAGTTTTGCACCTAGTAGTAATGAATAGAACAATAGCCTCAGACACACATCCCAACCTACAATTGTGTTAAGATATAAATTTTTCCATGGTTGGTTGTATATTGAGACTAAAAATTGAACCAAACTTGTCAAAAAAATACATGATGTGGTATGTTCATGGAATGGTCACAATTAATGTCATTGAGGCAGTTCATTGGAACATGCCATAATTTCTCTGTGCAATAATACCTTTAGGAACTAGCATCGATTTCATTATGCTCTTCTAACCTGTAAGGTGATTACACATATAAAACTCTTTCTGACTATCTTTAAACCACATTTGATTCCAATAAGTCTCATGGGTAAGTTCATCTTTAGGCACACTTTCATCGGGGTTGTTGTCATTTTTTCTAGCACTCATAGCACAAGTGCTTCGGGAGACATAGAAAGCTTCCTAGAGACATCCTTTGGGTTTATTGTAGACCCGTGCTTAGGACATCTTAAAGAGAGAAGTGCACTTGAGATTATCTCAGGGATTAGTTGCACTCCAATTGTCATGAAATTTGAAAAAGAGAATAAAAGGGGCTTCGTTCAATAGCCCTTCATCAAGGTAGACTCAAGCCAATACATGGATCCAAATTTTCAGGGGGAAAATCAGGCCAACCGCAAAGATAAATGTATCAGGTTCTAGTGGTCGACACACAACAACAGGAAACTTAATATTGACGTTGTAGTAAAGTGAAGAGGAGGAAAGGGAGGAAGGAAATTGGTGCGTATGGCTGATTGCAATGCAAAATCCTAAGCCACGATGTCCCAACAGAAATATGGAAGAGGGAGGAGATGAAAGAGAAGAAAGAGTGGAGTGCTAGTCAAGGCTTCATGCCATATACCTCATGGGTACCTTTAGCATCAAACAACATGAGTAAATCTATGCTCATACAAGTAATGCAGGTTAATTGAATAACCCAAGTAAATATGTCTAGTACACAGGTATTGTAGGCTATATACTAACATAAGTAACTATGTCTTATACATAGGTATTGTTCACTATTTATCATCCTATATAAATCCATGACTCAGAGAGAAACCATTAACAACTTCATTACACTATTTCAGAGAAAGAAAAACATATATGAAATGAGATTTATAGAGGGGAAAACATAATATGCATTTCCATTATTAGAATCACCAAAGAATTTCATTAATCTTCAAAACGAGTCCCATTCACTAGTTCATTTACATTCAACAATACATCCTATGGGTCCCTTATGAAAAAGTGATTAGAACCAAAATGGAACCATAGAATTTGGACCACTACGGGTGCAGAATTCCGGAACCCTTCCTAAGTGTATTCTCCCTCTTATTTATAAGGAGAGGGAGATCTTAGAAATTAATTACAAAAATATCTTAGCCTGAGCATCTAGTTGTCTTGACTTGCGGTAGCTTTTCTACCCACAATGATTATAATCAGGTTTTGATTCCTTTTAAAACTGTAAGAAATATAGAATAAATGAAACTAAGGAAACATTAACTGATGGTGAGGAAAACATCTCCCAGCCAATCCTGTTATGGCCTTTGGTCAGGCCACGTCTTTGCATTGGTGTTCTTCTCCTACTACTCGGTCGGAATCTATTGCTTTTGCCTTCGCTTCCTGAATCGCTCGCTCCCCAGAGCTCGGAGTGGTTCGACTGTGAGTTTCATGTCACGGTACAGTAACAAAGGTCATCTAGGCAGTACTCTATCTTCCCTCTGCATGGACCTCCATATTGAATCATCATGTCCTCCTCTCATCCCATACATTCATTTAATCACAGAATATGTGCAATGAAGTAGTTGAATTCATTTGTGCAGCCCGTGTAGTCCTTGATTTCTTGTTGCGGGGGCCTTTAAAGGATTAGCCCATATTGATTTGCCACTGCTCCATGCCTTCATTCAATGCCTCAGCTACCAACCCATCCACCTTCAAAGCCCTATACCATGCTATTAGAACATTATTGCATCAAGACTTTTACTCTAAAATGCGTTACAACATAGAGAGCCCCAATCTCCTTAGGCCCCCTTTGGTTTAGCTCCTTTCCTTTTAGTTCCACTAGTGACTGTGTGCTTAGCCAAATATCAGAGTTCCTCTGCATTGGAGGGTTTCCAAATGGGGTTTTTATATTGGAGCCACAACATGTTTTTGATCTATGATTGTGATAGCCCTTTAGCACTCGGCCTCTAGCTCCGCATTTGGTTTTTTGTGCCTTTGTGACCATGGACCAAACCCCACATCGAAGCCCCTTGATTGCACTTTCCCATGTGTGCACTGCATTACAAAGTGTCAATAAGTTTCAAACTCTTATTTGCGATTACTGATGTGACGTCATCACTGTCATGTGGCACTTCCTAAGTGGTAACACGTGTCACCCGGATATGCCCTCTTTGGACCCTTGAAAATGCCAAATCTGCATGCCACATTTCCTTCGTAATGACATGTCATGATGATGTTAGCTTCCCTGTGTCTTTATCATATCCAATCTTGTGATGTGATATAGCCCCCTTTGAGAAGAGATAAAAGGCTTACCTGCACATGGTTTTGTGTTGAATTTCTTTGTCAAATGCTTTTCAACGTTTCCCTGCATTTTAACACCAACATATCACAACATTTTAGATTTTTCACACCAGTGGCCTGTCGATATGTCGATGTCATTCTAGACCTCTGATGTGTGACCCCTTAGTGCGTGATGTATTTGTGTTGTTGTGATCGCCGATCGCCAATTCACCCCGCTGATACAAGGCCTCCAATATATCAGACATCTAACATGCAATGCACCGATATGCCATGTGCCATGGACCCCCGATCACCAATGTGCGATGCCGCTTGATCCTTCCAATATGAGAGTTTCGATACCGGCGATTTCTCTACTATTTGTCCTCTATCATTTGCAATCGTCGATATGGAGGATCACTAGAACCTCCAATCTTCGATATCGGTGATCATTGATTGTTGATTTTTTCTACCCACCCCTGCTGCTACTTTCAGAAAACTCTGATTGCGATTTGCGATATGCCCCCGGTCCTCCGATCTATGATTCTTTCCTCCTTTCAAAGGTGACAAAACCCCCATCTTTAATAGGCCATATCTTCTAATTCCGCGGTCCACTTAAGGAGTTCCATATACCATTAGAAAGCTTATTCTGAGCCCTATCCAATGAAGGGGGTCTAATTTAGCTTTGAGAGTTTCTGTGGCTTGGAAGATGGCTGCAAACTTTACTTCTCTTTTGTACTTTAGGTGACTAAAAACACATTTTGCAGTGAGTGACAACATTGGCTCCAACTGGGGATAGTGCCTTACTGGCAAGGTGCCGAGAACCTGCAAACCAGTAGCCTTCACCCTTGTGCATGGAGTTAAAAATATAATGAATCTATATAACCAGAAAATCTCCATGGGACTTTATTTGCTATGATTTCTTTCCTAATAAAACTGAAATGCAGAAATACAAATTCTAACAACTGAAAAGTAAATGCTCAACTAGTGAGCTTATTTATGTACAACTCCTACTTATGTTTTGGGCTCAATTCACCTAAGTGAGTTCAACCCTTCAATGGAGCCAGGCCAACATTTGGGTGTTGGACCTAATGCCTCCCTATTGATGAAATTTAAAAATTTAAATAAGCATGCTCCATGAAAAATATTCAGACAAATAACTTGATGCATACTCCATAAATAACCTCTGTTGTTGACCTAAGAATGTGGTCATGTAATTAGCTACAGGTTCATAGAACGGACAAGGAAAATATGTAGTTATCTTATTTTCATGAACAATTTGCAGACCAATATCTTCTTGGTCAGGGCATCTACAAATATTGTTCAACTCCTCAACTTTAGATTTTTCAAGAAAAACTTGTCGTTGATCTTTTGCTACCCATTTGTCAACAGGACAACCATCTTGGAAATATGCAATAGATTCTTCATTGTCTAAAATGTAAGAGTCATGGATTGGAGAATCTATTGAGAATTCCTGGCAGGAATTTTTCTGCAATAGGCAGTCACAGATTCTGCTTGGTCCTTCAACTTTGGGCTCTTCTTAAAAAATTTGTTGTTGAGAGATTTCTCCCCACTTGCTTGTAAGTGGATCCCTTTGACAATCCGCAACCATCTCATCCTCCTATGAATAATATGAATCATAAATCAGAGGAGGTTCTTGATCTTGTTCTCTAGGTGAAGGATGTGCACTATAAATTGGAGCCTCTTTATTAACCTCCTGGTGGGCCTCCTCTTCTTGTGCAGCTTCCCATGACTAGGAGCGTTGTGGCTCTGCATCACTTGACTCTCCATCAGAGTCATATACATCATAAGAGGGAGAAACATATAATTTGGTCGAATACGTTTTCTGAGGGTTTATTTTCAACTCGATGATGTTTACTTCTTCTCTTTCTTTATCATTGGGTGAGCTTCTTGATGTGAGTAGATGTTTTCTTGGAGCGGAGCTCCATAGACATCTTCAACAGGATCATTAACCTCAGGAATATTTGCAACATTAAAATGTGCACAACAATATTCAAACAAGGCATTCGTAGGATAAAATATTTTGCAATAATGACTGAATGCTATGTGAAAGCTCTTTAAGGAAGATATGCTACCATGAGGTATTGTCCTATACCAAACTCTAGCATCCTCATCTAAAGAATACATGAACAATTTCATTTGTACATCTTCAAGAAAAATACCCTATTGTTCCATGCATTCATGAAAATATTTGAGGTGTTGGTCAGGCCTTCTATCTATTTCTCCACTAAATCTATCCAAATAGGTTTTTCCATTCATGAACTGAAGGGACATAATTGGGAAACCAATAATAGAAGAAAAATCCAGTGGGGCAATTTGTTGGCCAAGATTTATAATGGCCATTTTGAAAACCTTCCTTTCTCACCTAACAGCGTGAATGTAAAGATTTGATGTACCCAAGGAAAAATATTCTAATCCGTTCCCTGACAACGGCGACAGAAAGATGTTGTTGCTTTTTCTAGCACCCATAGCACAAGTGTTTTGGGAGACATAGAAAGATTCCTAGAGACAACCTCTAGGTTGAATGTAGACCAATTCCAAGGACATCTTAAAGAGAGGAGTGCATTTGAGATTATCTCAGGGATTAGTTGCACTCCAATTGTCACGAAATTTGAAAAAGAGAATAAAAGGGGGCTTGGTTCAATATCCCTTCATCAACATAGACTCAGGCCAATACATGGATCAAAATGTTCTAGGGGTAAATCGGGCTAACCTCAAAGAGAAATGCCTGTTTCTGATGGCTGACACACAACAACAGGCATCTTAATATTGACGTTGCAGTGAAGTGAAGAGGAGGATAGGGAGGAGGGAAATTAGTGCATAGGGCTGATTGCAATGAAGAATCCTAAGCCATGATGTTCCAATAGAAATATGGAAGATGGAGGAGATAAAAGAGCGAAAATAGTGGAGCGCTAGTCAAGGTTTCATGCCATATACCTCATGGGTACCTTTATCACCAAACATCATGATTAAATCTATGCTCATACAGGTATTGGAGGTTAATCTAATAACACAAGTAAATTTGTCTAGTACATAGGTACTCTAGGTTATAGACTAATAGAAGTAACTATGTCTTATACACAGGTATTGTTCGCTATTTAGCAGCATAGATAAATCCATGAATCAGAGAGAAACCTTTAACAGCTTCATGACACTATTTCAGAGAAATAAAAACACATATGAAATGAGATTTATAGAGAGGAAAACATACTACGCATTGCCATGATTGGAATCACCAAAGAGTTTCATTAATCTTCAAAACAATTCCCATTCACCAACCCATTTACATTCAGCAATACATCCTATGAGTCCCTTATGAAAAAGTGATTAGAAAGAAAATGGAACCATAGAATTTGGACCATTGTGGGTGCAGAATTCTTGAACCCTTCTTAAGTGTTTTCTCCCTCTTATTTATAAGGAGAGGGAGATCTTGGAAATTAATTACAAAAATATCTCATCCTGAGCATCCAGCTATCTGCTAGACTAGTTGTCTTGGCTTGCAATAGCTCTGCTGCCCACAATGATAACAATCATGATTTGATTCCTTTTAAAAATGTAAGAAATACAAAATAAATTAAAATAAGGAAAAATTGACTGATGGTTAGGAAAACATCTCCTAGTCGTTCTTGTTATGGCCTCTGATCAGGCCATGTCTTTGCCTTGGTGTGCTTCTCCTATTGTTCGGCCAGTTTATGTCGCTTTCTCCTTAACTGCCTGAACCACTCGTTCTCCATAGCTAGGAGTGGTTCGACTGTGAGTTTCATGTCACAATACAATAATAGAGGTCATCTAGGTAGTTCTTTGTCTTCCCTCTACATGGACCTCCATGTTGAATCATCAAGTCCTCCTGAGCTCCCTTACATTCATTTACTCACAAAAGACATGCAGTGAAGCAGTCAAATTCATTTTTGCGGCCCGTGTAGTCCTTGATTTCTTGTTGCAGGGGCCTCTACAGGAGTAGCCCATATCGATTTTCCATTGCTCCATGCCTTCATTCAATGCCTCAGCTACTGACCCATCCACCTTCAAAGATCTGTACCACACTAACAGAACATTATTGCATCGGGACTTTTACTCTAAAAGGCGTTACAGAACAATGAGCCTCGATCTCCTTATGACCCCTTTTCTTTAGCTCCTTTCCTTTTAGTCCCTCTCGTGACTGCGTGCTTAGCCAAATATGGAGCTCCTCTGCACAGGAGGTTTCCAGTCGGGTTTTTTTATATTGGAGCCAAAATATGTTTGCAATAGTTGATTGCAATAGCCCTTTAACACTCGACCTCCAACTCCGCCTTTGGTTTTCTGTGCCTTTGTGAACATGGACTAACCCCCACATCAGAGCCCCTTTATCGCACTTTTCCATGTGTGCACTACGTTACAAAGTGCTGATAAGCCTCAACTTTCGATTTGCGATTGCCAACATGACGTCATCACTACCATGTGGCACTTCCTAAGTGGTGACACATGTCTGGATATGCCCTGTTTGGACCCTTGAAAATGCCAGATCTGCATGCCACATGTGCTTTGTACAGACACGTCATGATGACATCATCTTCCCTATGTATTTATTGGTTCCAATCCTATGATTCCATGTGGCCCCCCTGGAGAAGAGAGAAAAGACTTGCCTGAACTTAGTTTTGTGTTGAATTTCTTTGTTAAATTATTTTCGGCCTTTCCCTACATTTTAACACCAACATATCGCAACTTGTGATATCAAAACATTTTAGAGTTGTCACCCCGCCGACCCGCCGATATTCCGATGTCGCTCTAGACCTTCGATGTGTGAGCCCTTATTGAGTGATGTATTTTTGTTTTTGCAATCGTCGATCACCAATTCACCCCACTAACACAAGAACTCTAATATATCAGTAATTTGAAATGTGATGCGCCGATATGAAATGTGCCATGGATCCCTGATCATCGATGTGCAATGTCGCTTGATCCTTCCGATATGAGAGTTGCGATACCGATGGTTGCTCCGCTATTGGTCTTATGTCATTTGCGATCGCCGATATACGGGATCACTAGAACCTCTGATCTACGATATCGATGATCAATGATCGTTGGTTTTCTCTGCCCTCCCCTACTACTACTTTTAGAAAAATCTGATTGCAATTTGTGATATTCTCTTAGACCTCCGATCTATGATTCTTTCCTCCTTTCAAAGGTGACAAAACCCCCATATTTAACAGGCCATATCTTCTGATTCCAGGGTCCATTTAAGGAGTTCCATATACCACTAGAAAGCTTATTCTGAGCCCTATCCAGTGAAGGGCGTCTGATTTAGCTTTGGTAGCTTTTGTGGCTTGGAAGATGGCTGCAAACGTTACAACTCTTTTGCACTTTGGGCAACTGAAAACACATTTTGTAGTGAGTGACAATAGAGGTCATATTTTCTTGTCTCATGCCAAAAGCCATCATAGATACAACTTGTGCAATTATCTTTCATAAGAAAGTAAATTAAATGAATGTGTCCCTGACCTTGTTCTTTTCAATGCATATTACACCTCTACCACACCATATATCCCCATGTATAGTTCTTACCTTAGATATCAAATTCTTCATGATGTGATGCAAATTGGACACTCCTTATATTCTCATGAAGTGTATTATGTAAACCAGAATGATTGATGGGTCGTTGAGAAAAATAGCTATGAGCTTGACATCTAACCTTGCAATAATGCACAACATCTAGATTTAGTATGTGAAGGTGGACACCATCATGGTATTTTTAAAAGGTGGAATGGAAATGCAACAATCCTTTTGCAAACCATTTGTTCAAAGACATGTTCATACACAAAGGAGGCTCTTCTACCCTAAAATGAGTGTGTCTATCTCACAGGTTCATTGATTTTCATAAATACGATCTACTTCACATTTCTTATGAAAAGCATGCACATTACCATAGAGATGTTAAACACTAGTAATTTCATGGAAATGAGCTTTGTAACCCCAACTTCTAGGACACCTCTTTGTCATTTTCTATACCAACTAGCATATTAATATTTTATTCTTTTTTTTTATGGAATGAAATCTCTTAAACCCCTAATCTTGCTTGATATGGAAAATCTTAGTTGTTTGATGGAGATCATTGCCACAATTATTATAGTAACTAACACCAACAAAATGATTCTCATTGTTATAGGTATTCTTTGGAACAATAAAGTCTTCATTATCATCCAGTGACTCCAAAAGGTGTTATAGCTCCAAATCTCACTCTTGAGGTTTGTGATGTTGCACTCATGGCCTAGGCAACCCCTCCTTCCAGACCTGGTCCCAAATTTAAAAAAAAAACAGTGTTTTTTCCCTATACGCAACATTTCCCTGAGCTAAACGCGTGTATACGCAGGTCTGTGTATACCCAACCCGCGTATATGTATAAAAACACTTAAAAAAAATAAATCTCCTTAATTTTGGGCGGAGATCATGGGTTTTACCTGTTGATTACCTGTTAGTGCCCGTGGCCCAACTGTTCCCAATGAATTCCCAACTAAAAAACTACTTTGGGAGAAGTATAAAAAGGCTTCTATGGGAAGGCCAAAGGGAGGAGAGAAGAGAGAGAAAGATTGCTATGCTGAGATTTCCCTAACCAGGTTTGAAGATCCTTGTGCCTCCTGCACTTCCCCCATTCTACAGGAAACCCTTGTTTCCTTGTGTGTGTTGATGATTTCATACTCTTGAGAGATCATGGAGTAAGTCATGGAAGGAGTTTGTTAAAGGCTTGAGACTGGACGAATCCGGGAGACGGTTCCACTTGGAGCCTGCGAAAGGACGACTCAGGTGAAATTGTTCCATTTCTGTACTTTATTTGTCTATAATAAAAGAAACACATGTCTTTTTTCCTGATATAGATATTCTTCATGTTATGATATTCATATTATGATTCATATGTGATCGGTTGTTTAATTGCATAACTAACTACCTTTCCTTATAATATGAAGTTGGTTTCTTTATGACATTTAGTCCATATACTGTTGTACCTTCTTGAATTGATTGTTTCGCAGGTCAAAGGAGCAAAGGAACTCCAAGAAGGGTTTGGACCCTGGAAGGCTCTTCTCGAACGTAGGACCTCAAGTACGCCCCCTATCATAGAGTTTGCTTATAGTAGCATTATGATTGCATGGAATGTGTGTTTCTTTTCATAGACAACCTCCTGTCTGCTAGGGTATTCACCCAAGACCCTAGGGGAGTTTATCCCACAACAGAATTGGTGACTCCACTGGGGACAACACTATTTTTGTTCCTAGTTTGGGTGTATTCAAGCCAATCAAGGCTCAGCTGTCTATTTATCTTCTGTTAGTGTGTAGTCAGTGCCTAAATTGTGAGCTTTGATCGATTTTTTCTAGACTTTTTTTGGTTTTTCTTGGAAGCTTTTTTATACGCTTGTTTCTCTGTTTACAGAAGCATATATACGCATCTTTCCTTAAGTGAACCCGTGTATACGCAAGTTTCCTTAAGCCTTATCGCGTATACACGCATCTGTGTGCAAACACAATCACGTATATCTTTAATTTTCAAGATTTTTAAAATCTTTTTATTTCTGAAAGATAGTATGCTGGTCTGATTCAGTTTGGAACAATCATTGTTTTGTCACAGTCTTTAGTTTTATAGAAAGCGTCTTGTTTCAAATTCTCTCTGATTGTGAAAAGGTTGGTCTTGTTCATTTTTCTTACAAAAGTAATTTATTTTTGCTTAAGCACACAAGGTTTCTCGCAAGGAATCTTGGTTGCTCTGTGTATTCAGGGCAGAAAGATTGATTTCGATCTTTGTGTTGAGTTTTGTTTTAATGAATTTTTGGATTGCATGTTTGAACTATTTTTATGACCATCTGCTTTTCTTTCTTTTTGAAAGTCGTTTGCTCACGCTTTCTTGAAAGTTGTCTTTTCAATCTTTTGGTTTCCATTGCCAAGCTCATCTCGCTGCTTGTTGATTGTTAAAAGCATTTCAAAGCACCTTTTTTGTTGAGTTCCCACTTGTTTTGTGTCACAAGCTCGCAAAGTGCTTCATTGACTATTTTTTCAGTCATCAAGTTTTAGTCTTGTTAGAGCATTTTTGAAAAGTCATTTTTGAGTTGCTTTTGAAGGAAACTTCTTGAAACTTTGTTTTGCTTTCTTGAACTTCGTTTTGATTGAGTTTTCCTTTTTGTTGAGTGAAAGTGCCTATTTGTTTGTCTTCGTCTTGCTTTTAGTGCTTAGACAAAATAAGCAACAAAAACTTATATTCCATCTAAACATTTAAGTGGCAAATCTAAAATCGATAAACAAGCAACTTTCATCTTTTGATTTAAGAGTAGTTTTGAATCTTGCATCGGCATGTATTTGTTGCATTAGGAATAGTTTGTGCATCTTTCTAGGCATTTATAGTTTTGTTAGCTTTTGTGAGTGTGAAGTTTGAAGAAAAGAAAAGAAAAAGTTGTAGCTTTATTTGAATTTCCTCTTAACCCTATAGAAATTTCTTTTCATCGAAAAACGAAAACAAGTGCATTTGCATGTAGTTTGGTTTTTATTAATTTCTTTTGCGTCAAAACACCACCAGTTTCACTTTCGTTATCCCTTGACTTAAATAACAGCCCATTAAAATCAAGCGCTAACTTAAAATATACTAGAACTTTATATTTGTCGAGTTAGATACATCAACAAGTTTTAGGATATTTTAGGGCCTTGGATTAGGTGTGTGGAGAGTCAACTCTCCAAGGCCATTTTAAACTATCAAATATAGGAGTCTGAATAGTGAGTGAAAATCCAATAGCGTTAGGAAGACCAGGAAAGCTCCGGATCTCGGAGTTAAGCACGAGGGTATATAAAGACAGGGAAGAGAGATACCCCCTCTCCTACTTGTCTCAACTTACCTCACGAATATTCTGCCTGGCTTCTGATACGAGTTGGTAACCTTAGTGCTACTCCTAGGGATCTACACAAGTGGCTGCGAAGGGGAATCCCGTGGCACCTGAGGTCGATGTTGTATCACTCTCAACGGTACTACTAGAGGGCACCCTTGCGAAGCTTGGGGGCTTGCACCGGCGCAGGCTGTTGTTAGGAGGTCAATGTAACTTCCTATGTTACCTTCGCTGATAGGACTGGGTCGTCATTATCCCATACTATCTTCGGAAGGCCCCTTACTTCACTTTCTCGTATTTTGGTGTCCAGTCCTAATCACCCAAAGCGGATATACTTGGAAGTTGTTTGACTGACTGATATCTTTTAGGGACTTTTTAGTGAGTGCTCTTTGCTCCTTGTATATAGTTGGCTTTAGGTATTTTTGTCTTGTCACATTGGGACTTTGTGTTCTGAGTGACTGGCTTACCACTCCGTCGATCTTGAAAGGCTTTTGGTTGTTCTTTCAGAGGTTGTGGAGTTGCCCCCTCAAGGGCAAAGGTTTTGATTGCCTATCCATATTCCTTGAAAATTTATTTCTACATTCCCGTAAGGGAAAGGTCTCCGAATCACTCAAATATGGCCAATATTCCTGTGGAAACCAACCAAGGTACCCTCCCAAGAGGAGATCCTTGTGCTTTTCCTTTCTTTGGAAACGTTGGTACTCCCTTGATGGCCACTTTGAATATTCCTGGGTTGAATGTTGGACTACCCGTTTGGCTGTGGTCCACTCCGAATATTCCAAATGCTCTTGAAGCTTCTCAATTGAATGCTTCATTTCAAGGGCATCACATGGGTGCTAAATGTTCATCTTCTTTCAAAGATAAATCTGGAATTCCTTTTTCTCCTCCTTCTTGTAATAAGAAATCTAAAAAGAGGAGAAAGAGGAAGTCAAAGAAGAAGGATAATTCTATCCATTCATCTTCAACATCTGCTAGTCATGTTGGAGATGAGCCTTCAGCCACTGCAAGTCATGTTGGGGGCACAAGTCTAGTCACTGCAAGTCATACTAGCACTTCATCATCAACCTCTGCTAGTCATGTTGGAGATGAGACTTCAGCCGCTACAAGTCATGCTGGGGGCACAAGTCTAGTCACTGCAAGTCATACTAGCACTTCATCATCAACCTCTGCTAGTCATGTTGAGGATGGGCCTTCAGCCGCTGCTAGTCATGCTGGGGGCACAAGTCTAGTCACTGCAAGTCATACTAGCAAAGAGTCAGGATCATCTGCAAGTCATATTCAGGACTCTCCGCAAACCACTGCTAGTCATGTTGGCATCATGGAAGTCGATAAGAAACCTGGACGTAGAAGTTTTAAACCTAAGTTCCCTTGTAAGATATGCAAGGGAGACCATCTTACTCATTTATGCCCTAGTATTCCAGAGGTCCAAAGGATATGGTCCGAGTCTGAAAGTACTTCTACTCCTACATTTGATTTGGTTTCTCATCAATCCCATCAACCATTGGTTGATAATGTGGTGGCGCCAGTGCAATCTCTGGCCGATTACACTCCTCTTTTGGGGGGTGAAGTGCCTAACAAAAGAGTCTGCTTGATCTCTAGTAGAGAGTCTTCTAGTATAGGGGGCATTCCAGTTTCTTCGAATGTTCCCCCTCCAAGTTCTAGGAGTGTTTCCTTTGATTGGGATAGTCTTGTCGAGCCTCTTCTTCCTTCCGCTGCACCTTTCCAAATAAAGGTCAGAGTTCATTCCACAAATGTCTATCGATGTATGGTGGATGAAGGATCCTCTGCAAGTATTATATCCTCTTTGACTTGGAAAGCTTTGGGTTCCCCAAAGTTGTTGATAGCTCAGAGTCAATTGTTAGCCTATGATAGAAGACCTAGTTATCTATGGGTTTGTTCTCCTCAATTGCCTATCACTTTAGGTGGGAAGACTGTCTTAATCGATATGATGGTGGTTGATAGCCCTTTAGACTTTAATATGCTACTTGGGCGTGATTATGTCTATGCTATGAATTTTGTGGTGTCTTCACTTTTTCGAGTAATGTGCTTTCCTCATGACGAGAATATTGCCACTATTGATTAGCTTGCATCTGATAATTACCACCCTAATTCAACTTTACTGCAGAATGTCCCTTGGTTTGTTCCAAGTGTTCAAGTAGACTCTACCTCGCCACGGGTGAATTATGTGGCATTGAATCCTCAATGTTCAAATGCTTCTGAGAAGGATCCTTTGACCTATTATTCTCCTTCTTGGGACTTGGTCCCGGCAGTTGGTCGAGAGATTCTTCCTATAGGGACATGGGACCCTTTAATTCCCTCTGTTGATCCTTGTAGTTCTCATGATTTCCTAGAACTTGTTTTTCCTTCACAGGAGGAACTCTTTGAAGCCATGAGTTATGACTACCAAAGGAATCTTTGGCCTAAGCCCTGCAAGGGGTTTTTTCAGATGAACTATTATGCGTAAGCCATAAGGTTGCATGGTTCCCTGTACCATATTGTATATATAAGGTACGCATTTTCAAGTTTTGTATTCTATAACACAAGATTTTATATGAATTTTATATGTGGGATGGATTAACTTCTTGTCTAGTGTTCCTATTTATGTATACAGAACTTGGAAGATTTCTCCTTTGGAAATTTTTATGGTTGGTCCGTTCTGACAGGTATTGGTTTCCGAAATTGGCATATAGGTTAGGTTTTTCTGCCTGCATTGTGCACTTATCAGTTTCCTTTTCCATTTTTGGCCTTAGGATCGACCCCACCAAGTTATGGTGCGAAACCTTCTTATTGCTTAGAAGTATCATGACTTGTGTGGTAGAGCCTACCTTATCATGGGTACCCTAGTTAGTACCTTGTTGTCACTTGGCACTCATGCTGATGTTTTTTCCTTAGGCTCGGGAGTCCTCTATAGTCCCGCCATGACTTATATGATGAAGACTCATTCCTCTTTGCTTCTTCGTTTCGTTCTGGCCTTATACCCTAGAGGCTCCCTTGTGTTGAGTTGTACTACTGCATTGCATTTTGACTATCTGCACCTTTTAGCCTTAAGCCAACTTCACTTGGACTCGTGTTTAAGCCAACTTTTGACCATGATGACTGCAAAATCAAACTTGCATACCTTTGACCTCTGCAGCTTGACACACCTTGACCCATGGAAGGAACACACCTTTGAGTGTCTTTGGCCAGTTTTCGCCTCCCTGCATTGAGCATAGGAATGTTCCAATCCCAGGAACTAGATCATCTACTTCGCTGACACTCGTTCTTTCCACTATACTATAGCATTATTTTATTCTTTTTCCAGCTTTAAAGAAAAAGACCAAAAAATTATATATTCCAAAAAAAGCGGGAACGGGAGAGTATTTCCATTTATTGTTGGCAACTAGAGTTAGTCATGTCGCCCTTGAACAAAGCACTCGAAACAAAGTCTCCTCCGCTTGGGTGGAATTTAGTTTGACTTAGGTATGCTTTAACCTTGTTATTGAGTCAGTTCTCCCCCGATTGGTTATCTCTTCCAATCATATGGAGGGTTCGTTTGTGCCTCCTGCGCAACGAACTTATATAGAGTCATCATTTGTTGCCACATAGTAACATTGAGTCGTGCTTTTGTTCAATGGAAGTTAGCCTGAATCGGCCTCTCTGCGGTGTCTCTTGACTTATTTTTCAGTCGGCCATCCCTAGTTGTCAGTGCTATGTCTATCATCACATCAGTTATATTGGTCCTTTACTCGTGTTAGTTTGAGAAGGTCTCCATTGACTTCTTGCTAGCGGGTCTTGTCCTTATCGACGACGATATCTTGCTCTGAGGACAGGCCTAGAGCTGCACCCTGGCCCTATTTTCATTATTGATAGGTCACCTTGTGCTCAACATCGATCAGTATCATGGTTCTTTGACTGAGTGGTTTCCCTTGTGTTCGACATTAGCTTACATTATCACACATTGGGATTTGTGCAATACCTTGGTTTCCATTTAACCCTATTGGTGGATACCTTGCCTCTGTTTCAGCTTTCATTATTGGTTGGTTCAAAGGGTTTCTGCCGTGCACTAGCCACATCTTGTGTACGCCAGAAACGTACTTCGGTTGGTTTACTACATCTTTTTCGTCCAATTCCTTCCACATTATTGGCCTACGGGTTACACTCGCGCTAGATTGATGGAGGATGCCTTAATGCCTTCCTTCTAGCGAATCTTTCCTTATCAACTTCGACTCATTGCTCTAGGGCAAAGATCTAGAGTTCATTTGGCAGTACCTTGGGGTTTGCAGTCATTAGTGGCAAATCCTTCACTATCGACAATGGGAAACCATCATTTTCTCCTGATCGATAGATTCTTATAGGTGTTCGACTCTAGCTCATCTATTCACACTTGTTGGATTGTACTGGGTACCTTGACGCTCATTATCATTATCGGTGAGTAGTCTTGCATTTTTTAATGGTATACATCAATGACCGGTAATCAAATGATTTCTCACATGGTCGACTTCAGATCATTTATTCCCATGCTGTAGAAATGTACCATGGTGGTCGGTGAAGACCTCAGGTTGTATCAGCATTCGTTGGTTCACTTGACAATTGCTCTTGTTGCTGCTAGTAGATACCACTTCACCTTATATGTTGCAGTCATTCATGGCGATATTTTATATGTTGGCACCTGAGTTTGCAGTGTAGTACCATCTTATTCCATCATGTTCAATTGGTACTTTTTGAGATCAGTCTTTGATATCAGTGATCCGCTTCATCTTTCAGCATCATTGACATTCTTATATGTGACATTCAAACATGTACTTGTTCGATCATGATCAGATGATCCATTATGTATTTTCTAGTCATTTATACTTGTATACTTGGTGGATCCACTTGTACTTGATATGCGGACATGTTGTATTTTCTTTGAGCATGGGTATGCCCGCCTCAGTCAGTGTTTCTTTTTGATCTCCTTTTGTGGCTTGGCAGGCTGAATTCTGGTGCAGTCCTTCTCAATTTTCGACAGATTTCCTTTCCATGAACTTGCTTAATACATTTCGGCCATCATGTACCCTTTTTGACCTCATATATTAGGGGGCATCTGTTATAGCTCCAAATCTCACTCTTGAGGTTTGTGATGCTGCACTCATGGCCTAGGGCAACCCCTCCTTCCAGACCTGGTCCCAAATTTAAAAAGAAAACAGTGTTTTTTTCCCTATACGCGATATTTCCCTGAGCTAAACGCGTGTATACACAGGTCTGTGTATACCCAACTCGCGTATATGTATAAAAACACTTGAAAAAAATAAATCTCCTTAATTTAGGGCGGAGATCATGGGTTTTACCTGTTGATTACCTGTTAGTGCTCGTGGCCCAACTGTTCCCAACGAATTCCCAACTTAAAAACTACTTTGGGAGAAGTATAAAAAGGCTTCTATGGGAAGGCCAAAGGGAGGAGAGAAGAGAGAGAAAGATTGCTATGCTGAGATTTCCCTGACCAGGTCTGAAGATCCTTGTGCCTCCTGCACTTCCCATTCTACAGGAAACCCTTGTTTCCTTGTGTGTGTTGATGATTCATACTACTTGAGAGATCATGGAGTAAGTCATGGAAGGAGTTTGTTAAAGGCTTGAGACTGGACGAATCCGGGAGACGGTTCCGCTTGGAGCCTGCGAAAGGATGACTCAGGTGAAATTGTTCCTTTTCTATACTTTATTTGTTTATAATAAAAGAAACACATGTCTTTGTTCCTGATATAGATCTTCTTCATGTTATGATATTCATATTATGATTCATCTGTGATCGGTTGTTTAATTGCATAACTAACTACCTTTCCTTATAATATGAAGTTGGTTTATTTATGACGTTTAGTCCATATACTGTTGTACCTTCTTGAATTGATTGTTTCCTAGGTCAAAGGAGCAAAGGAACTCCAAGAAGGGTTTGGACCTTGGAAGGCTCTTCTCGAACGTAAGACCTCAGGTACGCCCCCTATCGTAGAGTTTGCTTATAGTAGCATTATGATTGCATGGAATGTGTGTTTCTTTGCATAGACAACCTCTAGTCTGCTAGGGTATTCACCCAAGACCCTAGGGGAGTTTATCCCACAACAAAAGGGCTTCACTACTTTCTTCTAACAACCTTTGATCATCCACATTATGCACCTTTTGTGAGATGTGTTTTTCCTCCCCAGAAATCAAGATAAGTGTATCATCTTCCTTCTTTATGCATAGTTACATTTATATTATGGAGGTGACTTTGAGTCCGCAAGGTGTAGGCTTTAACAATTTAAGCTTATATTTTGATCATTAAATTCTAGTTCATATTGATCCTGTTTTCTTCTCCAAACTTTGGCAGAAATTTCTCTATGTCTAATAGGAATATTTTCTTTTTTGACTTTCTTATGAGACCATATCATGTTGCTTCTACAATCACGTGCAATGTGTCCAAGAATGTGACACTTATAGCATTGTATATTATACATGAACAATTAATCATAACTTTTGTTGTATACGAGGTATTCTGACTTTATAGCTTGCAACCTAATTTCTAGGAGATTGATGAGGACTTCTTTTGCTATAATTATTTTTGGTATAGGCTCTACAATCTCTTGCCTTATGCCCAAAATTAGTACATAAAAAGCAATGCCCAAAGAATATGGTTTGATACATGGATGAGAAGACTTCCCTTGATAGTTCCCTGAAATTTCTTTGCCTTGGAGGAAGTTCATTCTTTGGTTGATTCTCTTTGTTACATGTATTGAGAGAAGATTCCTTGAGAGCATTAATATAAATTCTTGAAAGGGTAGCACTTGCAACATTCTTTGTTAGGTCCTTCTATTACTAGTGTAACCCTTTATTGTTATTAGTGCAACCCCTTTATTATATTATTGTGCCCATGTCATCCCCACATTGTTATTATTGTGCCCCATAGAAGCCCACTAGTTGTATTGTTGTGCCCTTACATTATTATTGTTATGTCGGCTCTGATTATATTATGACCCCTTAGACTCCTATATATAGAAAGGAGGTCTTGTAATTTGTGCCATCCAAGAATTGTTCATTTATGTAACCTAAAAGAGGTTTCCCCCTCGAAGAGGTTGATTTCTAAGTCGTTGATCTATTTTTTCTATCTTTTTGTGAGCTGGTTTCATAACATTTGGTATCGGAGCTTTGGATTCTAGGGGTTCGCTGCTTAAAACAGGTCATCATGGCATTTTCGATATAACTTTTTTTCTACGAAGATTCAGAAGCGAAGAAAAAAACCCATTTGAGCCGAAATCGTTTTGAACCTTGAGTCCGAATTTTAGATCTTGCCTCGCTATATTTTCAAAGATATAATTTGAGGAAGTTTGGGATTTTTCAAGCTCCAAAATTCCATCTCAAACAGGTCATCGTGGAATTTTCACTATAATTGTTTTTCTACAAAGGTTCAGACTCTGAAATTAAAACCCATTTGATCTGAAATCGTGGTGAAACTCGGTCCCAAATTTCAGATCTTGTTATATTTTCAGAGATACATTCCAAGACATTTAGGGTTTCTACAGGCTCCCGAATTACATCCCAAACAAGTGACCTGGGGAAAATCTTCCTAAATTTTTCTCTGATTATCAGATTGAAATTTCGTAAGAAGCTACAGAAATAGAACAGACTGTAATTTTATGTGTATTGTTTTCAGGTCTGAAGGTCAAAACAGTAACACGTGGCACTTTGTACAAGTTCACTCTATGGAAAACATATATAAGAAGGTCATCTTGGGAGATTGGGCATAACTCTTTCTTGCAAAATCCAATTTCAATCAGACTAGTGGCATTGGAAAGAGGACGCATAGGGCTACTGCAGGTCACAATTTGGCGTTTGTAGGACAATGGCTTTGGCCTTTGTAGGACAATGACTTTGATTTTAGGGTTTTCTTCAAATTTAAACCTTGGGGATTTGGGGCTAGTATTTTCTTTACATGGTGATTCATCTATATAATCAAGTCCCCTTTTTTCAAATGGTGATTTTTGATTGCTGAGAATGTTATCTGATGATTGAGAAGTCTTCATATTCTTACATAGCTTGTGAATTTTGTTTCTTAATGAGAATTTGTTCTTCGAGCTTCTCACAATCTTCTTTTTTCTTCATCATCTAAATCTTCATTTCTTCTTCTGTTCTCTTTGCTTCTTCTCGCTGAATTTTCAAGGAGATGTCTTCTTCTTCATATTCCTTTTCTTGTTGACCAAATTTTACTTCAAGCTTATTAAATTCCTTAGATCTTCCTCTATTTGGGGTCTTAGGAGGACAACTTCTTCCTTTATACAACCAAGGTGTTGATTCTTCTCTTCAAGTTTTTAATTTTCTTTTCTCAATCTACTTATTTCTTTTATAGCAACCACAACCTCTGATTCAAGGTCTACTTCAAAACAGGGGGGCTTCACTCAATAAACCTTCGTCCTATCACGTGCATTCGCAACATATTAAACAATACCCTTAATTTGACTACATATTGGAAAATACCCCCAAAAGTCACATTATTTAATCCCCTACCAATACGAACCCAGTACACCTTCCCAATTTAAAAAACCCCTACTTCCACTAGATATTGTAGGTACCCATTTTTTCATTAACATTTTTTATACCCCTTTATAATTTTTCATTAACTTTGAACTCCATTTTTTATACCTTCCAATATAAAAACCCTTTACCCTTATATATCCCCCAATATATTACGCCATTTTTTCTTGAATATATATCCCCCAATATGAACCCACGTGGTATGATATTGCTCCCCCAGTGGAGCCCCATGCTTCAACATCTACTTCAAATCCTTCTTCATCTTCATAGTGTTGCATGCTTTTGATGTTTTTAATTTTACCTTCATCTATCTATATTTTGGTTCTCACTTAGTTGTCAAAAGGACAGATTCCTTTGCATAAGGCTTTTGTAGCTTTTTCCAAAGACTTTTGGCTAGAGAACATTGACCCACCTGGACTTTTAAAGAATCTAATAAACTACTAAAGATCACTTTTATTAATTTTGTATTGTATTCTTTTGACTCCTCTATAGTTGTGCTTCTGGTAATAGTTTATTCCCATACCTCACAACCAAAACTCATTAAATAATGTCTCACATTAACTTTTGACAAATCATACTTTGTTCCATTAAACAAAAGAGTTGGGAGAAACAAACTTTCTTTAACATCTTTAGAAGGTTCTTACAATATAGTATTAGAAGGGACTTCCTTTGAGCACTTTGACCAATGACTTCTTTACTTTTCCATTTGTTTTTTAGAGATCTTCCTTCCTGTTGTTAGATTGTGATTGAAGGAACATGCTCTAATATCAATTGTTGGAAATATTGAGAACTAGGGTGGGGAATCAATAGTTCATCAATTAAAAAAAAAATCAATCAACAAATCACTACATTAATCATTCAAGATAGAATACATGAACATAGAAGATTTATAACAAAAAAATCACTTTCAACTTTTCTTAACATAAAGAGCACAATAACTTAAAAACTTTTGTAGGCTCTGACCTACAAAATACATCAATCCTTTAACTAAACACCAACTCAATAAATTCATGAGTTCCAACCTCAATGAGACACCAATCCCCTACCTAAACACCATCTCAACACAATTCATGAGCCCAATCCAGCAGCATGTTGTTTCTTGAATCTGTTGTCAATGATTTTTTCAAAGGGAAGCATGAGATTTCGGCACCCACACCACATTTGTCAATGTAATGGATACAACATATCACTCGTTTCCAATGTTATCCCAAGTGATTGGGAGGGTTTAATAATAACCCCACCCAAGTTCCAACCGCAAATGAGACATGATAAGTTGCCAATAACACAACCATGATGTAATTGATATTGATACATATGAACTTCTTCCAGAGGATCACACCCCTTTTAAACATATCACTCTCAACTTGGTACATTTCTTCCACGTAGACAGTTCACAAATGTTGTGGAATACACGAACCAATCCAAAGCTTGACTCATGCAATAACAACCTCAATAAATCCACAGTGTGTCCAACTATTCAAAGTGTACAAATGTCTCGGAATTGTGTTTGTTGACACGTCCTTGTCAGTCTTAGGTGTGCTACAACCAAAGCAAAACCAAATTAGAACCAAGATTCCATTGTGACAGGGCCTCCACACAAAAGCGATTACCTCCATAGTGCAAATTGTATTTTGAATGCTGACTGTGCACAGTGTGCACTACGTTGACACGTCTCTATTCGTGTAACTTTGCAATCTGCTCATAAAATGCCTCCTACACTGCCTCGCTCTGTTCTCAATCTAGATTTTCTTGGATTTGAAAATTGCTTTTGAAAATGTATAGAGATTTTCCTCCACTCAAATCTGCTCTGCTTAGTGCACGTTCACTCTACAGGAAAAAACAGATTTCTCAAAGAAGTTAAGCAAATTTTTCTTGGTTGTTGCTTGTACAATTTTTCTCACATGTTTCTTAGTAATTGTATGTTAATTGTGATACTAGTCTTATACTCTGCCTATGGTTAATTTATACTAGATTTGTGTGTTTTTTGAATAGGAATACTAATTATTAGAGATTTGTTTTCCAGAATCTAAATATTTCAAAAAAATAGAATATTGAAGTGTTTGAATCGTTTTTTGATAATGGAAATGAATATAATACCATCAAAAACCTTGAGCCACCCAAAATTCTGCAAAAAAAAATCTTGAAATTTGACAGCTATAACCTAAATTTTCAAAAATTACTACCAAATTTTATCACAGTCTTGCCAAAATTTCCATTATTTTCCAGCCTAATTTATCAACTCTTTATAATATTGTAATAGGACAATATTGTAATAGGACACGACCTATATAGGTCTTATGTTTTAACGTTGATGTTTATGATGAGTTCAGGCCCTTTACTCACAAACCAGGTGGAGATTCAGGCCTATATAGGTCTTACAGGTATGTTTGAACGTTAATGTTTGTGATGAGCTGAGGTCCTTTGGAGTCGTCTTGAGGCGGAGGAATTGCCCAAACAGCCAAAAGTGGTTGGAATCCAGGCAAAAAAAATTCAAAAAATCTTGTAGAGGCAGTGTTTGAATAGTGTTTTTGATTGTAGAAATGGATTCAACACCATCAAAAACGTCTAAGACACCTAAAACTATGAAGTTTAACAACTTTAACTTGGATTTACAAAAATCCTTGCCAAATTTTCTCTAAATATGACTAGAATTTCTATAACTTTCTGAGCAACTCCTACGCTTCATTAGACTACGGCAGGTCCTTTACTCACAAACAAGGCAGAGATTCAAGAAATTTGATTAAAGATTTAATGCTCAAACTAATTCTGTGACGGTGCATGATGATGTAACCCAATTAATGCGCGTTGTCTAACAAGGCAGAGGAGTTGCCCAGAAAGTTATGGAAATTCCGGTCATATTTAGAGAAAATCCGGTAAGGATTTTTGTAAATCCAAATTATAGTTGTTAAACTTCAAAATTTTAGTTGTCCTTGACGTTTTTGATGGCGCTGAATCCATTTCCACCATCAAAACCATGATTCAAACACTATCTCTACAAGATTTTTTGAATTTTTTTTGCTCGGATTCCAACCACTTTTGGCCTTCCGAGCAATTCATCCACCTCATTAGACGACTCCATATTAATGCTCAAACTAATTCAATGACAGTGCATGATGACGTAACCCAAATTTTGTAGTATTCTTGGATAGTGTAATTTCTATTTTTCATCTTGTCAATCAAACTCATTCGCATTGCTTTGATCTGACATCTATGATAACATGGCTTTCCTCGACATGACTTTAGCTCTCTAGTCGTGCATCTATAAAGCGGCAGAGGAATTGCCTGGACGGTTAAAAGTGGCCGGAATCTGGGCAATTAAAAAAAAAATCTTGTAGAGGCAGTGTTTGAATTGTGTTTTTGATGGTAGAAATAGATTCAGCACCATTAAAAACGTCTAGGACACCAAAAAATTTTAAGTTTAACAACTATAACTTGGGTTTACCAAAATCCTTGCCAGATTTTCTCTAAATATGACCAGAACTGGACGGTTAAAAGTGGCCGGAATCTGGGCAATTAAAAAAAAAAATCTTGTAAAGGCAGTGTTTGAATTGTGTTTTTGATGGTAGAAATAGATTCAGCACCATTAAAAACGTCTAGGACACCAAAAAATTTTAAGTTTAACAACTATAACTTGGGTTTACCAAAATCCTTGCCAGATTTTCTCTAAATATGACCAGAATTTCCATAACTTTCTGAGCGACTCCTCCTCAACTTCTAGGGTGAGGGAAGAAGTAACCAGCAACAATATGAAACATCTTCCACATGTACATTTGTGAGGGCAACAACAACAGCCACAGCCATAGTAGTAGAATTTAATACCAAGCCATGATTCTCTCTTAGGGCTGGTTACTTGATCTCCGCCTAACATACATGTGTGGCATTCTTCTTTTGGCTTGAACATCATTTTTTTGGCTTTAACATCAATAACAACATCTTTAATAAATTTCTAAATAGGTATGCGATTAAGTTACACTACAATTAAAAAAAAATCATAATACCTAATTTAATTTAGTTTGCAAGATAATGGTTACAAGAGAATTTTGTGACAACTAAGCAACGTATAAATCTTTTAATATAAATTGTTTCACGTAACACTGTTTCCATTAGTATGGGAGTTCATGGATTTCAAAACCCAATGCACCTTTATAACGATTTCCAACGGGAGATAGAATTCTAATACTTGGAGGAATAATAGTGGCATGGCCGTGAGGCTATCGCATTAAAGAATCAATATGTATTAATAGAATTAAGAAGGGAATATAAATTCAATCGTTATATTCTAAATACATATTTCGAACAACAATTATGTTGCAAACTAATTTTCAAGAAGAATAAAAGGGAAACCTAATGAAAAAACAGGGATTGGAGTTGGATACAACAATAGAATACTCAACTCTCAGAACCAATAGGTCATTGCAACACAACATAGTAGTGCGTTCATCGATGGATTCACCACTCTTTGTAAAGGTCACTTCTTTCTGTCGTTTATTACTTCACATTTTTTGCAAGCTTATGTAATGATTTATTTTAAGTAATAATAAAATTGTAGGCTTGATCATTTTAAATAAGCTTAACATTTGTTGTCACTTATTTGCATGTATGTTTTATTTTCCCATAATATTTTAAAATCTGTAGAGGTTTTATTTGTTGTTGTAGCTATTGGGATATAGACAGGGTTTAGTTGTTTCATACATACATTGACATTTGTTTATATATTTCTAATATATTTTCATTTATCAGAGAAGAGTTAAAGATTATCGCCCTTTGTAACTCTCTTGACCACTGCTCATCACTAAAGAACACTAATGATATTTTCCAATACTTTATATTTTCTTCTCATTGTCCCTTAATTCAATGTGTTTGCGGGATGGGATAAGGGCACCCATCAAAGGGTGTCTAGTCTACTAATCTAGTACAAGTTGATTAGTATCTTTGGCCATCATATTGCTCCAACATTTATTTATCATAATCTTTTAAAATTGGACATAGAGGGTATCCAAAAAGACAGTTCTAATGATACTTAGAACAATTATCTTTTTGGTAGTTTAAGGGATTATCCCCTCTGGTTCAAGAGTCAGCTTAGCGCCTAAAGTGGGGTGGATATTTTTTCTTCCAGTGATGCCTTAACATCGTTCTCTTCCATAGATTGTACTCAATCCATGCTATCATAACTAAGTGTGATGGTTCCTTCACCCATTTATTACATGATTGTACTTAGCCCCATGCTTTAATAACTAAGGTAACTCTTCTACCAACCTCACACATGCACCTAATGATTGGATTTTAATAAGTCAAATAGGGATTATATGGTCCTAATAATTACTTTAAGAAAATGACTTGTGATTCTAGGCATTTGAGATTTCTCCCTTTTAGCTCCCTCTCTTGTGGAATCATAGCACCTCTATGACTTTGTTTTTGTCCATCATGCCACTATGTGATGTACTTTATTTTATTATTTTTAATGTCTAATATTTACATATTACATAATTGGGTCCTCATGCATTCATAATATATGATACAATTTATGCAATACTAATATGAGGATCAAAATTAGGGTAGTACATTCCCCTCCCTTTTGAGTTTACATTATCTTTAATGTACATCACCATATAAATGTATATGTATTCATATACACAATTTTACATTATAATGTTCAATATTTTCATAATTTAATGATTATTATGGTAGTATCTTTTTATTTTTCTCATCCAAATTCTAACTCACTTTTTTTAATAATTCTTAAGAACAACAAAAATGATATTTTGAGTACTATTATAAAACAATATATTATTTTAACTTAAATGCTAGGTTGATTGAATGTGTAATTTATTAAGAATGGTTGAATATTTTTAGACAAATTTAAGTTTATATAAGTAAAATTACATTTTCAAAAAGCCCTTGTAAAATGACTTAACAAATGATCCACAACAAAGATAAACTTTCATTATAATTTTCATTTTTTTTTTATTTTTCACATAATTTGTACTTAAGTATTTATAAATCTTATTTTTTTTAAATAGAAGCACAATTTCTTTTATATTTCACATATATTTTCATTTACTAAATTATTAATAAAAATTATGACTTTTAGTTTTTACACATAATTTCAATCATTTGATTGTTCAAAAATTTTTTTAAGGCATATTTATAGAGATAATTAATATTAATATTAATACCATTATAGTAATATTGTAGTAATGTCTACGGGGTTTTGGATAAATGACGATCGGGTGTGTTGTTAAGGCACTCTTAGATGTTAAGTCATTGGTTCAATTCCCTATTTTATTTGGGTGCTATTCTTGGAAATGACTAGGATGTAGCCTCGCCAATCAAACTTACAAAAATCAATATTATAACAATAGTATTAATAAAAGTATTTTAATATAATATCATTATTTTAATTAAACTTTATAATAAATATTAACTTCTTTTATATTAAATAAGTATTTTAAATTATATTTTTTATAATTTAAGAAGGATTTTTAAATATTTAAATAATTAAAATATTTTTAAAGTATATGAAAATAGTAATTATTATAGTGATTGAATATTTAAAAAAAACAATTAAACATATGAAAAACACATTTATTTTATAGACCATAAACCCATCTCCCTATTTTTTCTTAACTTAAATCATTTCACAACCCCTAAGTTAGAGCCACTGAAAAGGCAGATACATAAGTTAGATCAGTTCACAACCCATAAGTTAAAGCTATTGGAAAATTGTGTTTTAGCTTAATATACAACTCATAAGTTAGAGCCATTGAAGAGGCATCTACATCATATGCATGGACAAATGTATAAAGCCTTGGTTGAGAGATGTCCACTCTTTTTACAACAAATATTTAATATGAACATAAAAATAGGCTTTTATAACAACCTCTATTGAGAGTACACCCCTTGTCATGCATTGAACAATCGTTTTACCTTCACAATTCCTTGTCGACATATTGGGCACACTTTAGCTTCATTTGCCTCTATCCTGTAATGCAAAATGACAATGTTATGAAAAATATAAGTATTTGAAAATGACAATGTTATGAAAAATATAAGCATTTGAAAGGAAAGAACAACGTGAAATTTCATTGAATTGAGAGAAGTTGGTGCTAAAAGTGAAACTTCATTGCTTCCACCGTGATTTTATAATTTGGGCAGAAGAGAGGTCTAAATAGTATAAATTATAATTTGGGAAGAAGAGATGTCTTAATAATATATATTTATTATCTTGTTAAATTATTATTATATAGATATATGATTAAAATATATATGATAATGATGATATTGTTATTTGAATGTATATTTCGATATCCTCTGATATTTAATAGATTTATATAACATATAAATATTAATTAAGTTGAGATACACTTTTTAGTTTCAGTATCACAGATATTTTTATGTAGATATGGTATATATAGAGAATATTACTAAAATGAAATGTACAAAAAAATTATGTTTAGTATTTTATTTTCTTAAAAGAAAAAATACAAAATAACTAAATCAATGAAATAAATTAGCATAGATTTATTTTACGTTTTAATTTTTCAAGTATGGAGCAAGACTTATCTATCGAGATGCAAATCTCAAAATTTGTCATCTTTAAAGACTTTAAATACATTGAAGATGCACCTTAAAAGCTTTGACGTCACTTAATAAATTTGGGGTTCATATGGATCTATGCTAGTAAGAAACAATATCCTACTGCAATATCTATGTATCATTGCAAGAATTATAGACTAGGATTGATCCATTTTAACCTTGAATCTCTTGGACATTCACAATGATAAAATAAACTTAGATGCAGACATCTATGTGCTTAGAAGCTCTAAGGTAAAAATGGATATATGTTAGTTAATTTTCTTGTGCTAGTTTTTTTAAATAAATAAGTATTAGAGGGATGCCATTTTTTTTTACCATTTTAATTTATTAGCATATCCACCTACAGGGAAATCACCTTGTTTTTCTCAATGTTGATAAAATTTAAGGGTTACATATATAATAAAGTCACCTTAGTGAGATAGGTTAGAAACTAGGTTCTTTTATCACTATTAGCTTTTAGGTTTTTGGACAAATATCACCTCTCAATCTCTAAGTAAGAAAGGTGAACCCCATTGTAATTGCATAAAGTATTTTCATGATATATGATTGCACTATTTTGCTTACTTATCTGACTAACCCTATCTAGGGTCTTGGCATTTTAAATGTGTTTATTTCATTTTGTAATGGTCTCAAGTATTTTGCATAATATAAGGTTGTGCTAATATGCTTGGTTATATGACTAACCTTATCTAGGGTTTTAACATTTAGTTATCTAACTCCCTTCATAATAAATGCAATGATACCAAACTTGGAATTTAAACATCATAGTTCAAAAATAAAGCATGTTTGTAATCAAGTAGACGTACCTTTGAGCACAAGTATAGCATGTTGCACAATGTCCACATGGAATGAAAAAGCAATTTCGTGGTTCATCATAACAAATAATGCAGATTTTTCCATCGTATAAATCCTCTGTAGAAGAACTTAAACCTGATTCTTGGTCTTGCTCAAGTGTTCCATAAGTAGAGGATTGACTTCTTGATTCTTTGGGAAGTAATAAAGGTGCCCTTTCAGATTCTTGAACAATTTCTGTTTCTGCTGTTTCTGTTACTGGTTGATCTAAATGCCCCATAACTTTAAAAATACAATATACTACCAGAACTACAACACCTAACAAACATATAAAAAAAAAAAAAAAATAAGTATCTTTAAAAAAATGAATATACTATACAATCTTATCTTAAAAAACCGTATAAATTTATTTTAAAGAACACTCTCATAACTACCTTTTTGAAAAATATAATATAAGATGAACCTTCAATTTCATATGTGAGAGATCTTACCTAAGATCAGGATATATGTCAGCAACCGAGCCCCATAAGAAAGTTCAACGTACCACACGTTCATTCCATCCTACAATTTCGATAACATGGTTAAATGTATTTTTATGAAATATTTTAACAATACTTATGAATTATTCGAACAAAATATATAAAAATATAATTGATTGCTGTATAGAGAAATCAGTGGAAATACGATAGCGGGGAGAAGCCTCAAGTGCAATGACCTATGATGGCATCACACTTAAATAAAATCAATAAATTCATTTCTTTTCATCAAACAATAAAATCAATAAATTCATTTAATTTTATTAAATGAGAAAACATTCATTTTATATAATTATTTAATTAAATTATTAAATTTATGGGAGGTTTGATGGTTTATTTATCAAGGAATGGTGATATATTTGTATTAAATTTCAAAGTTAGCCGTTGGAGTCTCTGCCCTAACTATTTAACTAGCTAAGCTGGATCGGTTCTTCAACTTGTCCTGGCGATGAACCACACTGGTTGGTTCGAAACGCGTCGACAAATGATTATTTATGTGATTTCGCCGAAAATTCTCTAAACAATATATTACATTATAGAAAATTTGAAGTTTATAATAAACTTTATAGACTAATAATAAATTAAAATTAAAATTTGAATATTATATATATATATATATATATATATATATATATATATATAATATTTTATTTTATTTTTAAATTTATTAAAAATATGAAGTAGAAGATTGATTTTCATCTAAATTTTATACTTTAATAAATTTATTGTTAAGTAAACGAAAAACATATAAATAACATGTTTCATTATGATATAAATGTATTTATCATGTGTTTTTAGTTTATTTTATAATAAGTTTATTACCATTATCAATCTTGTTTCACTTTTTCTTTTTAAACATGTTTTTCATATATTTAAGTTCATCTTAGAACAAGTTTATTAAAATATCAATTTCTATTGATTAAAGTAGTTGGGTAGTGTTGTCTTTAATAACTTTATTAAACAAGGGATTTAAATGTATGATTTACTCAAATTTGATTAATACAACCTTAAAGATTAATGGAGAAACACTTAATGAGTTGAAAAGTTTGAGTAGAGATACAAAATAGGAGAGACACTTTTAGAGATAGATCTTAGAACACAATCAAAGATAACAATTCTTCACCACTACGCAATCAACAATTTTATTTAGGGGCTTAAAACACAATAAAGAAGCCTTTTCCATGCAAGTGTTTGGTTCATGTGTTCATAGATTTATAATTTCCTATATGAATACTAAAACATTACATTCTTTGTTGTATTTATCATCCGTCAAGGGTTTCTATATGGTAAAGGCAAAGTTACTTATTTACAATGGAGTTAAATGAATTTCCATATATGTCTCCTTCATTTACACACTTAGTATTCGACAACAAATGAATTGAATAAGTGTTGGTTTGGGTATTAACACCAGAAGTGACATTAGAAAAATAATATTTCCACTAAAATTTTGTTTTCATCCATTGTTTAGAGGCATAACTTCAACAATGTACGAATCATATTGTTATTAATTCAATCTGTTTCTTGAACATGTATGGTAAATCATTGTAGTGATTATGAGAAGAGTGGTGAGACTAGTGTTTTGGAGTTGGCCAAGACCCGCAAGTCTTCCAAGTTTTTGCAAGTCCATTATGAAAGGAATAATAAGTGAAAAATCAAGTTGAAACTCACCAAAACTTTCCACACTCAGCTATGACTTCTTAGAATCTCAATAACCTATAAAAACTTACCTAGAACTTGCCTAATAAGTAGAAGAGGGCCCCACATGGAATTGACTTGGAGAAAAAAACTAAAATGTGATTTTCAAAGAGGAAAAAAAATTGAGAACACATTTACTAAAACCCTAAAGGTGTATAACTCAAAACAAATTTTGTTTCCATAGCTTCCCTTTTTAATCCCCACATGTTGTAATATGTAATTAAGACTAACAATGTTGGATAACCAACATGAATACTTGATAGACTTCTTGTGATGTAAAGATTTATTTCAATCTTATGATATGTGAAAAAGCTAAATAAGAGAGGCGTCAAAACATAGATCCCAATGCTTAAGGGTAAAGTTGTAAGGGAGAATCTAGGAGGTCTTCCTCTCTAATTGAATTTGTTAATCAGATCATTGATATGGAAACAATATTACCAAAATTCCCCTAGGTGTATGAGCCACATAACACCCTAAAGGTTTGTGTTTTGTCCATGTGACCCAACGAGGAAACCCTAGAATTAGCATGCTAGGAATGTGTGAGGGGAAGGGGGGCCAGAGGAGTAAAACAAAAGGAGAGTCACATTAAGAGTAGGAGAAAAAGAATACCGGACAGAGAAACCTGAGATTGTAAACAGAGAGTGACTTTGAACAACAAAAATAAAAGAAGATAGAATCCTTCAAAACATAGAAAACAAGTGTGTGAATTGAATTCCAGTCAAATCTGAAATGGATTGAGGAATTAATGAAGAATCGTTCAGCCTAAGTCAAAGGGCCAGGAAGAAGTTTTAAGTGATTGTTTAATCTAGCATAGGGAAAAGGAGAAGCATTGAAGGACTAGACATCTAGTGAAGGGATCTCTTTTTCTTGTTGATCATGTCTGGATTGGCCATACCCTATTGTGTTATTAAGCCCTAGTTCAATGGTTGAAGACTGGAATCCTAAATTATGGTATATGAAGGAGAATGGCCTTCATAAATTCTACCTTGGGTTGAAGTTTTTTGAATCCCTGAGTGAAGCTTTCCCTTAAGGCATCATATCTGACTCCAAGGTAGCCAACTAAAAGAAAGATTATAATGTATTTGTGCCTATGGTTAGGTGGAGAGTGGCTCTCCCTTCCTCAATTTTAAGCAATTCTTGACATCAATTTATATGTGTATACATATTACTTTGTTAACGAAATTGTATTATTATCAATAACGTATATAATGACAAATTGGAGGGCATGGTTTAAACGTGTTTAGTCATTAGTTGTAAACCTTCTTAATAAGAATTGTGGTATGTAGAAGTGACCTTAACAATATATTATCCATTGTAATTACAAGTCAAATGGTTATATGGAGTGTAAATGTAGAAGATTATTAGTCAGTGGCTTTCCCTATAGTTTTGTTGGTGTTGTATAGATATCGATACACTAGCATTGGGGATAGGCTAGCATTAGTAATAGGCAACGAGGATGTATTCTCGAATAGGATTGAGAAGATTTTCATCCTTATTGGGGGGGAAGTTGTGGAAATGGCCTTTGACCATCTCTTTCTTTTATTTCTCTTGGTGAGAATGTTTGTTTAAGGGTAGAGTCTAATAACCTCTAAGGGATGAAGATGACTTCTAGGTGTTAGAAGTTTTCTAGGCAATTTAATGCCTTATTTCTATCCATTTCAATGCTTAGGATAAACCTAAGAATCTCTTTCAAAAGATTTGGAAATTTAGGGATGTTCCTTTGAATTTTTGGGATTGCCTATCAAAACCTAACTAGGGTTCATTCCCTATCGAGAAGGCCCAAGGCTAATAGAATATGTAAATCTATGGGATAATGAGTCAATTATCAAGTTACTAGGCCCTGGAGTATCGAGTTATTGAGCCAGGGTGTCAGGCATTTCCACATGCAGTAGTTACAAAATTCCCTCAACATCGATGAGCCTAGCCTATCAACAAGTAACAAGAACTTTCCCAATAGCTAACGACCCATTAACACGGAGCAAGATATTGGACTATCAGGATACCAAGAGTTGAGTTTTATGTAAACCATCAGCGCAAACCTCTTGATACTGACAAATCCTAATAATTGTCTAACATTTAATGAAGAACTTCTCTTCATATGCCTATGTGGTGTTAATATTGGGAATCATGATTGTCGTTAGACCAAAACCCGTAAGTATTAATCAATGATCTCGTCGCCAGAGATAAGGATCCATGAGAGGCGGTTAGTCCATGTCATGAAACATACGGGGAGCGTTGGTTTATCCAATGTCCAACAATTTCCCCCCAATGTGATCCGGGTGTGTATCAAACTCATGACCTACACTCTGATACCACTTGTTAGGAATCACGATTGTCGTTAAACCAAAACCCATAGGAATTAGTCAACGATCACATAGCTAGAGATAAGGATCCACGAGAGGCGATTAGTCTATGTCACAAAACACATCGGGAGCATTGGTTTATCCAATGTCCAACATTTAATCCATGTTATTGGGATTCCAGGAGGTCAAACCCCAAGTATTAGGAGATCTATTTAGTCTCCACCAACATAGGCCCTCGATGTTAATGGAGCTCGATAATGTTGTCAAGTAACATGAAGTCCTTACATCAACTATGCTTTGTTAGTGGAAGTGTTGGGATTTTGGGGATTATAGCTCTTAGCTTCAACCCCTAATCATATGGTCCAACAAAGGGGGGTTGTGACCAAGAGCTTAACTGGAAGGGGCCTATGCCCTGAGAGGACAATATATTGGGTTGTTGGGGTTTAAAGTGTTGAGAGATTGGGCATCGGGGCATTGAGTGATTCATGGAGAGTTTATCGACATGAACCCTCAATATTAATAGACCCTGACAAGTCTATGACCTATTGGAGAAGTGGTTACCTGTCAACTAATAACGTGTAACAACTTATCAGTTATCAAGGTGTCGAGTGTCATGTATTAGGATTTTGGGAACTCCGTTATCAAACTATTCTCTTGACACTATCAAAACACATAAGGACCTTGACATGGACTAGGGCTACGACATGTTAGCCACGTGATGTGGATGTGGAGATGACATGGATATGATGTGTTGACATGGCATTCCTACTTGACTAGATGACATGAATGGATGACAAGGATCATAGTGCAGAATGGAATTGTGGTCATGGCTAGGTTTCAAGCAATGCAGAGATGACATAGACCTCAAAACATCGAGCATTGATTGATAGGATATCGAGTATCAAGATATAAGACTATCAAATGTCTAGATGCTAGGAAGTTCGATGCGAGTGACTCCTTTAGTTTTCATCAAGGGTTAGGTGGCCCAATGACACGGCTATTAACTTATCAACATGTTGGGTGTCATACATTGAGACGAACAAGAGTGAGGTTTGTTTTACATCTTGGGGGTCAAATGCCCAGTAACCTGATAGATAAAAATGATAAATGATGGGAAGTCAATATTTTTCAATTGATGATCCAATATTAGTTTGGGTAGAAATGAGATAGGCGAATTTAACTAGTGAAGGACTTGCAGAGGGGCTAATATTTGATATACTTGCCAATGGTTTATGCTAGTAGATGTGGACCAATGAGGTGGTGCCATGTGGTAGTAAAAAGGTGTTGATGTGGCCCTTGAGGGTTAAAATATTTAAGTGTGCATAATTTCTTACCCATAGCTCAGTTTTTAGTGAATTGAATATAATTAGAAAGCTCTCAACAAGAAGAAGATGATGGTGATCTCGGAAATGAGTTTTGAGGTGATTGCAGGAAGAGGAATTTTGATAACCCCACTTCCTTAAGGAGACCAAGGAGGTTGGGTATGGATACCTTACAACCTTCATCGACTATTTTTTTTTTTTGTAAATCGAACTATTCTATTATAATACAAAAAGTTACAGAGAGTTACATTTTCCGCCAAAATTGGCTACATGGACAGGATGACCATTCGAATCTGAAACTGAGCCTGAGAGGGAGGACTGTGAAACTGTCCTCGTGTCCCCAACTAGAACCATAACTGAAGACTCCAAAAACTGAACCTGCCACTCCCAGCAACACGAGGGAGGAGGTTGCAGACCCATACAAAAACTGAGAAGGCAGAATCAACATTACAGACCCATACAAAAACTGATATGGCAGAATCGACATTACAGACTCAGATACATAGACCATGACTGACACAGACTTTGCATTAATGAACATAGACTTAGACTGACTACCAAGAATGACAGGTGCCGCTTTGCCGATTTGTAAGAATGGACATAACAGAACCATACCACCATAGAAGCCCAGACCGCGCGCCTAGGTACGAGGATTTGGAGGCTCCTCCACCATCGGGGGGATGAAAGTGCCGTGTGGCTCCTCCACCACCGGGCAGCCGTAGGAGTCTGAGGCACTCATGTCGGTGTAGGGCGCAGTGTTCCTCTCAGGCTCGCTTGGTCCGGCTTGATTTCTCGCCACCTCACCCGCGGCTTCCTAAGACTGTAGTTGCTGAGCAGGAACAGGCGATGGTGGCCTTGGATCAACTGGGGCTCCAGGTCGGTCTTGGTGCTCGCATTTCTCAATGCGCACCGTGACGAAATAAATAGCATTGTCCAGGATGCAGGGGAACATGAAGCGGGCTGATGGGTGCCCTCCAAAGGGACAAACTGCCGACCTGCCCCGTCCTCTGCCTCGCCCTCTCCCTGTGCGGGCATGTGGAGAGAGAATTTCCTCTGAGGACGCAGAGGAGTGTGGAGACGAGGCTCTTGCTCGGCCCCTGCCTCTTGAGCCACCACGTCGACAGGCTCCACGAAGCCGTTCTCGAGGCATGATACAATGCTAATACTGACAGAGGCGAGCCCAGAAACAGAACCACACCAGGTCAGAGGCCAGGCCTGAAACAGAACCACACCCGGAGAGAGTGCGCCAGCTAAATTCCCCGACCCGTACCCAGAAAAAGCAGGAAGGCCTAGAAATGCCCCTCGAACCAAGGCCTCAAGAGCTGAGGGCCGAGGTTGCTGGACAATCCTTCTCCCACACCGAGCAAACATCCAAGAATTGGAGACCCTCCTTCCAAACCAAACCAGACAATCGGACAACCAAACAACCAGGATTACGCTTAACAGACAACCAAAGATGCACTCACCAGAGCTACTGTCTCTTCTTACCAGCTTTCGCAGACCAGAGTGCTCTCCGCTCAGCCAGAAAACCAGATAACCAGATAACACCCCTCTCGACCAGCTAACACTCCGCTCAACCAGATGACCAGATAACACCCCGCTCGACCAGAGAACACCCCTATCAACCAGATAAACAGTGTTGCGCGCTCCTGAACCAGAGAACACCCCGCTCAACCAGAGAATAGCCCGCTCAGCCAGATAGCCAAAGCATCTCTCACCTGAACCTTTCGAATTCCTTCCGCTCGGCGTCGAAGTGCCGCCTCTCGGCGGTCTAATACCCCTGCCCCTGTGCCGGAGCCTGCCTGCATTTACTATGGCCGGACTCCTTCGCGAGTCTTCGACCCATCTGTCAAGAGCTGGCGGCCATTTGTCATTGAATGACGCCGCCGGCTCATCAATGCCATGTTCAATCACCCGCAGCCAGGGAACCTTCATCAACTATTAAGGAGTTAGGTATGTGACAATTTCACTATTGTAGTATAGTTTTTATGAATGGGGTGATTTTATTATTATTATTAGAAAGATTATAGTATTATGAGTGTTTTGTTATTTATATAATTTCATCAAGTTTTGTCGAGTAATCAAATTGTTTCGTGTTACCCCCCTTGAAAATGAATATTTCATTTGACATTTTCATCAGCCCTTCTTCTCCTACCAAGCACGGAAGAAGACCCTCGGAGTTCAATAGAAATTATAACCTAATGGAGCATTTTTTGAAACTTCATTTATTAATGATATGAGTAGGAAAGGAGCCCTAAAATATGAATTCTCTAGATTACTTGGGCTCTAATGCATGTCACAATATAAAAAAATATTTGTGAGCATAAAAGGTTCAATGCCCACGTCAAGGACATAGTTAAAGCATGTCGAAGACTAGAAGAAACCATAAGGGAAGAATTTCCACCCATTTTGGAGGTATATTTCACCTTTTGAGGTATTTGGGGGCGAGAATACATTGTTTGATACCTTATCTAGATATTTGGAGGTAAGCTCTTCAAATTAGGAACTACAATGAGGCATTATGGACCCTTATGCATGCATTCAAATGAAAAATGAGAAAAACATCCTACATGAAGTAATCCCATAGGATGATATGTTGGAAAAGAAAAGATTAGAAATTGTTTCATGGTCCAGGAAGGTTGCTTAAAGAGGAGCGCTCCACTCTAATGGTAAAAAGAGGGGTATTTTGGTTACTTAAGATGGGAATTTCACATGGTTTGAGCTATAATTCACAAATTTGAAGATAACTTAAAGAAGAGAATAACACAGGTCAACTTGTGGTGGAACCAAACCTTAAAAAACACACTCTAAAGAGGAGAAACCTACTTCTAGGGTTTTAGCTCTAATTTAATATTATTTTATTTAATAGTGTAATGATACGGAAGGTATAAATATGGGAGAGGGCATTTGCAAAAGGCATAGTTGAAGTTGCCAAAGATACCCTCCAAGATTCGATGAAGATCTATCAGGAAGGAGAAGTTAAGAGGCATTTCAATGTGAGGTTCTTCATCTTTCTTTTGTATTATTTGGTCAATTTGATGGATGGAAATTACTACCATAGATCTACTAGAATAAGCTTTATAGAAGGGCCCTCTTGGCTTCAATAAGATGATGTCAGGGTTGAGATGAAACCCTCCCTTGGTGTTGTTGCAATCATTGTGTCCATTGCATAATATATGTCACTATAATATCTCACTTAGAACCATTCACTCTAATATGAGGGTTACCCTAACTAGGGTTGAAGGTTAAATGTGGCATGTTTAGACCCTCTTGATCTTAGTGAAATTGCACGTAAAGAATGATGTATTGTTGGTATTTCATTCCATAATGAAGGCTCACTGCTTTTTTCTACTATATTTATGATTTCATATGGGTTGTCCTTTAACTATACATGGTTACATGTTATTACTTGTTGACTTTACACTTATTCTTAGAAGTATCTTTCGAAGAGCCTTCTTTAATTTTCTATATATTGAAGTAAATCCATGTGGTTGGTTAGATCATGTTTATAATATCCTAGCTACAATTCCTCTATACAAGTTTAAACCCTCTTGATTATTAATCTTAACTCCACTACCCATTAGATGGGCACTAGTCTTGGTGATCCAATATCCTTCTATTTCTAAAGTATACCATAAACACCTTCTCTATGGATTCCGTCCTTATACCAATGGAGAGCTGACTTAAAACAAGAAGAAGAGTTGTTGTGGCGACAATTCACAACCACAAAAAGTGCCTCTAAGGCTGCACATTGTTCAAGGACTTGAATATATTTTAGTGTAGGTCTAGAAGGTAATAGAGTCTCGAAATTATTTCAAGTCTAAGTCTCACAACCATGTGTGAGACATTGTTGTCAAGAATAAAGAGTAGTGGAAAACCACATATAATGGCATTTTCACTTGAAGAAAAAAGCTCAAGAGACTCAAAATCCAAATCACTTGGTTGGAGCATAACATTGCAACACTAAGATGGTGTTACACACTCATGAAAATGAAGTTACAAGGAGGAAACAAAATGATCAAAGAATTTAAGTATGAAAAATGAAGTTGTTTTCCCCAAGGATATTGGAGGTAAGAACCTTTAGATTCTAATAATAGTAGCCCTTTTCTTTCATATTCTAATTCTTAATTCAAAATGGAATAAAAAATAGAAACACCCTCCTATGATGGACAAATAGATGCCAAAAAACTCAATAGTTAGCTAAAGCAACTAGAAGTATGTTTCATCTTTCATAATATAAGAGAGGATCAACAAATTTATTTTTCTTGTATAAATATGTCTAGACATGATTTGATTTGGTGGGAGAATTATGTCTTTGTGTTTGGGAAAGAATCCCATGATGACTAAATGGGAACACTTCAAGGAATTTATTGCATGACAATTCTATCTATAGTCTATGAAAATAATCAACTCACGAGATGGTAGAATTATCCACAGGAAGAAGGATGGAGTGGTTAAGGTTACATGTAGAAGAATGTCATCATGTTGAATCTCTCACTAGAGCAACATGGGGTAGTAGTGAAGTACCTTGGAGGTCTATGCAGACACATTTAAAGGTAGTTGTACCTTTTCAATGTTAGAAGCATACACAAAGCAAGAAAGAAAGCTCTTTGTATTGAGTGGGGAATGAAAAGGGGAAGCGAAACAATCAAGAAGGTGGCATCTGAAAATAAAATCAAGAAATTTGAAACCACAATCCCAAAGGGTTTCCCAAGAAGCATTGCAAATATTGTGATATGAATGGACATAGAAAGAAAGGTGTTATAAGCTTCATTTGGGAATTTGTTTGTAATCATACAAGTCAAAAAAAGGAGCAATGACAACTACCAAGATGGAAGGTCAAGAGATAGAAGATGGGTTTGATGTGGACAAGAACCTTATTTGTGTTACACTACAAGAGCTAAGGGCAAGTGGAAAAAGGAATGCAATCTTCTAATTCAAGGTTCAAGTGCAAAACAAGAAGGTTAATGTTCTTTTTGATAGTGGTTCTCTATCCAATCTACTTTTTGTAGCTTTACATGATCAACTTGAATTGAAAACATATGAATGCACACAAACATGTCCATTCACTCTTCGATGAGACATTTAGCTCATGATAAACCTAAAAGAATAGACTTCAAATTATAAGTTATTGATATATTTAATATATAGGTTATTGGACATACTCTTTGATTATAATGACAACTAGTTGATTTAATCTTAAGCCTTACTCAAATCTGAGATAGAAAATAAGTTTGATATGAACAAGAACCTTATTTGTGTTATACTACAAGAGCTAAGGGCAAGTGGAAAGACGAATGCACTCTTCTCATTCAAAGTTAAGTAAAAACCAAGAAGGTTACTGCTCTTTTTTAATTATAGTAGTTCTCAATCCAATTTACTTTTTACTTTTTGTAGCTTTACTTAATGAACTTGAATTGGAAACATATGAATGCACACAACCATGCCCATTCACTCTTCAATGACACATTTAGCTATTTAGCTCAAGACAAAATTAAAATAATAAATTTCAAAATATAAGTTATTATATACATTGAATTGGAGACATATGAATGCACACAACCATGCCCATTCACTCTTCAATGACACATTTAGCTCAAGACAAAATTAAAATAATAGATTTCAAAATATAAGTTATTAGTATATAAAAGTTATTGGATATAATCTTTGATTATAATGAAAACTAATTTATTTAAACCTAAGCCAAGCTCAAATTTGCTAAATTACTTTTCTTTAACTAACAAATAGTAATATTAATTAATTGATTTTTGGCCATCATTGTGTGATGAAGCATTATGTAAAACATATTCAGATCAAAAAAATATTTACTGCTATACTGTTCTGCCTGCTCTAATAAACCAGTGCAATTTAGGCGTTTCTGTATCAACGATTTATTGAGATAAAAGAGTGGGTGTGAAGTGTTAAAAGGGGGCATACCGTTGAATTGCCTCCAGTGGCAAGAACCGCATATTTATTGCCCGTAATGAACAGTTTTACTGCACACAACCCTTTTCTCACTGAACACCGGTAATTGGCCCTGTCTGTGCTATATAGTTTCGAAGTAAAATTCAATGTCATCACCACCTGCATAAAAACGATACAATCCCGTTATTGCAACTATTAATAAAGTGTAGTGGTATATCCTGAGTAAAATTCTTGATTAAGATACAATCCCGTTATTGCAACTATCAATACAGTAAAGTGGTATATCCTGAGTAGATTTTTTGATAAGAAGTACGTCTAGGGTCATTTTTAGTTGGCAAATGTTTTCAAAAAATTGAATAGAAATTTTGTAAAACATTACAGTTTTATCATAAAATTCATCAAACTTCATTTTAAAATGATACAGATGATTAAATTTTTAATTTCCAAGTAAAATTACCCCAGATTCAATTTAAAATAAGTCAGATCATGAAATTTTGAAAGAAAAATTACCCATTTCTAAGTGAAATCACCCTTGATTCAATTTGAAGTAAGTCAGATCATAAAATTTTGAAAGAAAAATTACCCATGAGATAATTTTAAGTATTGCTTACACAAAGCTAAACCAAACAATAATCAATAAATGCCATCTCTGCTGATATATATATATATATTCGGATCGGACATGTTTGAAATCAAACGCGACATTCACATTTATTAGGATGATTTTGGATCTGTAATGTTCACCAAAATTCTAAACCAAACAAAAATCTTAAACCATAGGTTCACAGTAAGCCAAAGGTTAAGTAGGCACCTCAACGGTGCGCTGATTGAAGTTCCCCACAGCGAAGTAATAATCCGCATCTTCATTTACCCTGAATTCTGTCTCTGCCTCTCCAGAACCTGCAAGCCCCCAGTCATGTTTTCGAACTCGTTACCCCTTTTTCATCCTTATGAACCCATATTAAGGAATGAACTCTGGGCTTGTCATTCATACCGTGCATTTTTAGCCTGATTTCGCCCAGGTGAGGATTTGATGGACTGTGGATCCACTCGTCGAATCTCTCCCGTCCTGCACACTCCAAACCAGTATCTATGAAAAACATTTGTGCAGACAAAATACAAGGAAACCATGTCAACTCTCCACTATTTGTCACTGAGGAGAGGTTGCAAATCTTCTCCTCTATTATCTTTATCATCAGCAAAGACTATTAGATTGCAATTCTGAATGTAGGTATGATGTTACAACCATGAACTAATAGTTATTAAAGGTGAATCAAATTAATTATAAATTTGAATCTAGGAAAATATTAAGATACTGCTCACCTTGAGATTACACAGTAGGTGGATCAATGTCAAACAGATAAATAAATAATGGTATGACATTATTTTGTAGGTGGTAAATCATTTGATAGCATTTTATGGGTGAGTAGATCATTCTTTCATTTAACATTGGAAACCCTTAATTTGGATTGGAAAAAAATATCAAAGCTATTTTAGAAAAATCTTTTCACTGATGGAACTACTCTAAGAATCAAGACTTTTAAAATGAAAACATGACTGATGGTAACATCACATTGGGATTAGTGAAATGAAAACATGACTGATGACAACATCAAATAGGGAACTAATCCCAATTTGGGAATATGTGATTGAAAAAGTGAATACCTTTCAGTATAACTACTAAAACATCCTGAAATCCGTTATTTTTAACCTGACAATGCAACCTCACTTTAGAGTTGTGGTTCAACCAAACTGAAAATTTCTGCCAACACCAAACATGCAGCAAAGTCAGTGGATAACAAAACATGAATTTCTATGGCATTCTCTGGGTTTCCTGAAGAAAAGACCATTGTTTTAAAACTAAAATCCAATTCATTTTTTCATCAAACCTACCTGATGATATTGTGGATCGACAAGCAGACTATGCACCGTGCTCCAGTTCCGATCTACACCGAGGTTTGGCCTAGTGGAGAAACCATACAGCATAGGACCGGTTGTATCATATCGCCCCTCATCTTTAACCTGTTAGTTGCAATCCATATGAACAAGAATTCCAACGGTCGCCATGAGCTGAAAAAAACTGAGCAGCTGGGGAAAGCACCCATACCTTGATTTCCTTGACAAAAATGGGGCTGGCTTCGAGATAATGGGAATAATTTGGCCCAAGCACTAGGTGTGTGGTACCATACAGTCCAAGGCTTAATGTCAATGAAACTGGAAAATCCAGGTACTAACTAGTTAGAACCAGAACATGTCAATCTTTGAAGCTTATAAGAAATCACATACAACTCTGACAAAGGTAAGGTGTTCAACACACCAGAGATGGGATGGGGGTTAATGAAATTAAGCAAAGTAACTTCAGTGTGGGAGATCATTCATTTACATGTGAATATGGGGGTTTAATCGAAGTGTTAGATGGGGTATTGAACATGTGAATATGGATACCTACAACCAATTTTAAATATAAGTCTTTTATCAAAATGTTAGAACTACATTCTATATGACTAAAAAAACACATAATTATGGGTAAAAGTACTGTACACATTGAATATGGATACTAACACAAAAACTTTTCAATATGAATAAGTAAATTGAATATAGGCCTTGAAACATATATATATATATATATAATCCCAAAGGATGTCCCAACTGGATCAAGTTTTTCTGAATATCCATTTTTCGTGTAACATTTTTGATACTTTTATTTTGTGTTTGACACAATTTCAGAAAGGAATAGATATTTCAACAGGGGGAACACACAGATAAAACCTATTCAAACACTAATCGGAAGACTTATTCAAAAGCCCCAAATACCTAATTCTAAACCTCTCACATTGCCGCCGCTTGAAAAGAAAGGTTGGTTATCACTGGTTGTATGGAGGAAAGGACCTTTCCAATTAAAATATCCCATTACCAGAGTTATTGGGGAAAATACAGGAATAGGGCGCCTTAAATGGAAGGGAATAACCTGAACTACTACCTTTTGATTTAAGAATTGAGAAGGCATTTCTGTAGAGTCGGTGGTGGGGAAAGAAAGAAAGAAACCCTAATGATTGCTATGGTAATGAGACAGTGAGAGAGCACTTCTCTAAGCGATAAGGTAGGGAAGAGACTGGGGTTCACCAGGATGATAAACAATCTCCTCCAGGGGCTAGCTCTCCATCTGGATAGGTATCTGCCTCTGTTACTGGTGAGAATCGGTCCCATTTTTATTATATTAAAAAGACCTGTCAATCTGTCTATGCTAAAGCAATTTAATATTACCTATTTAAGGAACACATCATTATACAGAGGCAATTAATCCAGATTATTGGACTTGAATTCTTAAATTGGAATACACTAAAGATGTCAATATAATAGAAATGGAGATGCTCTCCTGAGAATAAAAGTACTTTACCGCAGGGGTTGAGTAGGGAGCGCTTTCAAATTATGCGTTGAATGCATTGAATATGATATCCAGAATAAACCTCTTTGAATATGGCATTTAAGCCTTAAGGTAAATTCATCTTATCTCAAGTCCGTTATGCAGCTGGGAGGTTGGAGGATACATCTTTAAAATGCATTGGAGTTAAGATCCCGTTCACTGGAATTAGAGACATACGATCTCTAGCTCTTTAGCTCCTCTGGATATAAGTTTAGATGAATCTATGCTACCTTATGTACATAACAATCTATAACTTTCTTAAAGTTTAAGATCCTGCGGATTTGAATCGGAGATAGAAGCTCCCTCTAGCTTCTCAGTGCCTCTGGACATGAGTTTAAATGAATCTGTGCTACCGTATGTACATAACAATCTATAACTCTCTTGAAGCTTAAATTGCAGAGAGGGAAAAGGTCCAAATTGCAGAGAGGGGAAAGGTTTACATGTCAAAGATTATGTTACCTTATGTACATAACAAGCTATAACTTTCTTTAGAAAAAAACATCAAAACAGAGCAAAGTTTAAATTTCAGAGAGGGGAAAGGTTTACATGCCAAAAATCCAGAACGTAATAGGAATTATCATGCAAGCCCAGCATTCCTGCCTGGTCTCTGCTTCATGCCGAGCGCCTGGGGAGTCATAGTAATAAGGTGTTCCAACTCGGACTCCATACATACCCCTGGGCATGATGAATATTTTGCTGCTGTCGAATAAATTCCACAGTCCCTGCCTGCAAAACTGCGAGGAATGAAACAATGATTAACCATAACATTTACTCCATTCCCGCAGATCTGAGATATATATGCAGCTATCATGACAATCGGGGACCTGTGATGGTGTAATCGTGAAGAGATATTCAGTAACAATGGGCTTGCAGCTGAGATCATCTGAGGAGAAACTAATGCTATACATGTAACAGAAACATTTGTTTCAACTACCACTCTGCACTATCCATCCAACAGTCAACTATTGAGTAATTGATCTTTGTGGCGGTGAAACCATTGATTGATAGAGGCTTGGAATGGCAGATATGAAGGGTGGTTGGGTGTTGGAGCCTGAAGCGATTCTCGAGTGTGTGATATAAAATTGGGAAAAAGTCGTGTCCAGTAACAGACAGTCGATAGATTCTTCTATGTTTTTTGTTCGTATATATATATATATATTATATATAATTGGGTCCATTTGAAAAAAGAATACCATAAAAGTTTATTTTTGGATTGATTTTATTCATAATATTCTTTAATATGGGACAAATTAAAAATTTGAGTTGTGATGTTTGCCCTGTAATTGTTTTAAGAAATTTTTAGGGTGTTGATGATCTGAAATCACCCCTAGGTTGTCTCAAGAAAATTAATGAAGGTATTGCATATTCATGTGCTCGTGTGTGCCTATGTTATTTTAAGCAACGGATTGATAAGATTGTGAAATACACAGGCAATTGGAAAGCAGTGAGAGAAACACAGCAAGCAGAATGCAAAAACACAACAATTTAATAACGAGTTCACCCAATCCTCATGGGCTACGTCTCCTAGTCCAACTTTCAGTGGTGACCTTCTTTATTGTGTCTTTAAGCAGAGTTTTTACAATGAAGAGCTCAATTTGAGTCTCCTGAAACAAATGATGCTTAGTAGGGTGGTTATTGGATTCCCCAAGCCACTAGAGTACACAGACTTCTCCTTACCAAGTCTCGACCTCAACTGGTCTTATTGTGATGAGTCTAATTTGGTACTCATTTCCCAACAGATATCCTCACAGGGATTGTTTAAACTTCTCAAGCCCTCTCAGTTCTGTCTGTTTGATGCTATCTTAGTTCTGCAGGTCAGCTTGACTTCTCTATTCTCTGCTTCTTGCTTCACTCTATGTTCTGTCTCACTGTCTCCCCTCTGCTCTTTGTTTGTCTGTGGCTTAAAGCCAATCCGTCGCTTGACTATTCACTTCCTCTTCCAGCCCTTCGGATCCCCTACCTCTGTCCGCTTGGAATTCTCTACTTCCACGTCATCGCCACTGTGTAACGTATCACAGGGAGGTGGCCACTTGTCCCCTCACGAACTGAGCGCCAACTCATCCTCGAATGGTCGTTACTTTGGTTACTCTGTGAAATGATTCATCTCCCAGCTCAACGGTCAAATCGGACTTCAAATTTCATATGCCTCAGCCTATTCTTCCGTCAAATCCGGTTTGCCATTAGGTGTTATCTCCGTTGTTAGATCTAGAGCCTCCAGATCCTACGGTTATCGCTTTTATCGCACGGGTGACTTGCTCGATTGTTTGCCCGTGATGAGAGCGGTTTTTCTCTCTCATCCGTCGGACACGCGTCATTCAACGTATGGAATCGCTTGGTCCTCTAACAAACCCACTTACCGCCCGAAATGCCTCCTATATTCCGTCGGTTTTGGAGCACAGGACCTGCCTGTCAATTTTAGTGCTTTTCTCACGGTTTTCTAGTTTCCCTTGTGACCGAGTGCTCGAGGCTTTTCCTTCTCGAGGGGTTTTGCCCAGCGATCAGAAACTGCGTCTGTTTCTGGGTTTGAGCTTCCCAACAGCCATTTTTGCGCCATGCATAGTCCCCATGGGCCAACGGTCAACGCGCTTTGACCGAAGGTCCTCGTTGCTCCGTACTAGCTGCAAATTACCATTATATAGAGGTTATTTCTGATAGCTCGTTTTTTACAAGATTTTGAAGTCTGACATGATTTGAAACAGTGATAGAACTCTGATAATCTTCAAGGATCCAATTCAAATCAGTAAAATTTATATATGTATTAAAAATACATTTTAAATAATAAAAATTATCATTTTATTAAAATTGTATTATTATTTTTTTTTAAACATCGAAAAATAAAGATGTTTGCTTTAATTTATTAATTTAATTATGAAAATGTTTGCTTTAATTTATTAATTTAATTAGTTATTGTTTATGTTCACAAAAGGAACTTTAATGGTTCTTAAAAAGTAATTCAAGGTAGGGTAGTTTAGGGTGTTTTTAGATTAAGTCTTGACCACACAAAATTCATATTTATTCACTGGATCTAAGGATAATGAGTAACAATGGTTCAGAATTATATGCTTTGGAATAGACACGCTCATTATATAATTCAGAATTATATACTTTGGAATGAAGATACTCATTACAGAATTCATATTTATTCACTGGATCTAAGGATAATGAGTAACCATGATTCAGAATTATATGTTTTGGAATAGAGATACTCATCGCCAAAAGAAACAATTTTCGGAAATTGGTAATAAAAGGGGCTCAAAAACAACTATTCAGATGACTATAAAACTTCTATATGGTTAACACCTTCTAAATTCTCAAGCAATTGGAAACTTCATAGTTATTTATCAAGGGTAACAAAGCTTGTGGAAAAAAAAAATTCTCCCATTCTATTCCATGTTAAGAGAAATGTAAACATACTTGTAGACAAATTAGCTAATAAGTGCTCAAATTTAAAATTAATATTTTGCAATAAAGTTGTATTCAAGACATTCCAAATTTTCTAAGAAGTATATATCTGGAGAGTGCAATTCAAGATCGTATTCTCCATGGCGAGTGTGTATATGTGCCAAATTGTGGATTAGAGAAGTTGAATAACAAAGTTTTGGTCTTGGCCAAGAATATGGTGGGCATCACCTTCACCACCTTCACTTCATTAGAGGAAAATAAGGACTAACGACCATCAATCTAGTTGGACTTTCTTTCAAGATCTTGCATTTTTGTTATAGTTTTTCCTATAGTGGCAATGGTGTAGTTCTGAATATCACTATATGGCAATACTTTTTTATTAGTTATATTTTTACTTTACATGATAGACTTACAACATTAGCGATATACAATTTTATGTATTTTTTCTTCTGCAAATTAATATAAAGTGACTACATAGTCTTCCAAAAAATTATAAATATTTTAAATATCAAAAAATCATTATCTCATCAAAACCGTACCACTATATTTAAACAAAAACATCAAAATATAGAATAGTTGGACTATTCCACTAAAATAAAAATGATTTGACTTAATTTGTTAATTCAATTAGTCATTGCTCATGTTTTTAAAGTAATATTGTAAATGCCCACGTAGAGTAGACCCGATGGTGATCGAGTTAATTGTCAAGGCAATCGACCATGTTAAGGGTTGGTGTGGAATTTGGTATGACCTAAGCCAAGTGTGATCCAAAATCCAACCATATTAAAATTTTGCGTGACCAGGATACCAAGGTGAAGTTGGTGAAATTATCTATATATATATATATATATATATATATATATATATATATATATAATATATGAAAAAATCATTGAGTTCCTCATGAATAAGGTTAGCGAAGATTAAAAATAAAAGAGAAAGAAAGAATTAATTTTATGATAAAAATATTTTCTTTATGGTAAATAATTTATTAGATGTTCTTCTAAAATTTTAATTTAATTATCAATAATTATTAAATGGATACTACCAATAATTATTAAAGGATGGTACCAATCATTATTTAACATCGGATATCTATGGAATATTTTTAGTAATAGTCAGGATAAACGGTTGAGATTTGTGTGAAAGGTAATTATGCCCTTTTAGCTTTTCCAATTAATGAAAAAAATAGCATGTTCACAAGTTTCAATGAACTCTTATTGATTATTATTGATTTACTATGTTTTTATTTATTTATTGGTAGCTAGGTTGGGTCTAGGTAGAGGCTACCCTGTATATTGGATGGAAGAACTATCTACCCACTAGCGAGATGTGAGATGCTATCATCAAGAATATGTGAAGCTCGTAGAGTTTGGACACGCTTTAGGATAGCATAATTCCCCCAAAAGTGACTTTATTATGCTTTTCTTGTTACATGTTGTTATATATATGTGTGTGTGTGTGTGTGTATCATAATAATTTTATTTTTTTATGATTTTTTAAATCTTAACAATGTGAAATGTATCATGAGCTAAGTGTTTCAATGCCTCTTATTATTGATTAATGCATGTTGAGGTTTACCAACCATTTAATTTATATGGTTGTGCTAGTTGTGTTCCCATGGTAGAGATGTTGTAATGTCATGTTTAATATTTTGACTTGGTCATCTTTTTTACTAGGTTGAGCGTAGGCGGAAGTCAACCTACCCGCTAATGAAATGCTAATCACTAGGTTTGTATGAGGCCCTACCCACTAATGGGATGGTATTCACTAGGTTTGTACGAGATCTACCCACTAATGAGAATCTACACACTAATGGGATGCTATTCACTAGGTTTGCACAAGATCTACCTACTAATGATATGCTAATCACTAGGTTTTTATGAGGCTAGCCTAGACATCCCTCAAGAAAGTTTTTAATTCATTTCCCCCAAGAGTAGCTTCCACCTCTCTCGCTCCTCATGAGATTTGAACCTATGACCTTGTGGGAACAATCCCCACACAAATCAATTAGTATACACCTCATAGGTAAAATTAATATTAAAAATTATTAAATTAAAAATAATAATTAATGAAATGGAATTATCAAAAATATTTTGACTATAAAATAAATAAAATAAAATAAAAAAACATAAAATTAGTAATTATAATTAATAATTAAACTCAGTCTAGATCCATCTTAAATCGAGATCTACTAAAAATTTAGAAAAAATTTAAATTTAGTTTAGATTAGAGTGTTATATTAAAAATATCTTTTATATTGCCTATTTTTAATAAAATAAAAATATTTTAAGATAATACTATATAAAATTATTAAATACAAAAATATCTGACCATGTTAAAGTTATCCAATACATATAAAAAAATTTTATTTATAAAATACTTTTAAAAAAAAAGTCAAAATTATTTTATTATAAATTTTATAGATTAATCCAACATAACTGTGAAAAAATATTATCCATTAAAATCAATTTAAAAACAAAAAACCACAAATTTCAATTCTATTAAAACTCCAACTTCTTGTATATACTTAAATAATCAGAGTCAAATTTAAACGAAAGTTATCCCAAAAGTTTACCTCATTCAAAATTAGCTCAAATTCTTTAGAAAAAACAAAATTTCAACTTTATGGGAACTCGAATCTGAGATGATCGGCTTATAATCATTGAAAAGAATATGAGTAAGAGTATATAATAAATATAGTACACGTTAAGGTCAACGTTATCAGATTTACCTCAAACACAACATCGCTGCATGTCATAATGTAATATAAACTATCATCATTGCTCACTTTAGCGTGTCATTTTACACACTTGGTTCAAAAAAATCAATGCATCCTGCTTCCATATGGGAATTTTTTTTTGTCTGAGTTTGAGCTCTTGGAAATATGAGCACTTTTTGTGCTCCCAATCCTATTCGACGTCTGAAAGCCTTCAAATTTAGTACCCTTTTGAGTCATGGTGACAGAGCCTAATTGTGCCACAATGTCCCCTTTCAATTGGTTTCCAAGTTGAACCATAAGCTCCACGTCTAATTAAACAGGATGACTCCCTTTGTTATCTTCTTCTTCATCTTCTGAAAGGTGAAGCATAGAAAAATGCCATCATTTTGGCCTATTGGACTACTTCTTTTTCTTTTTTGGATTCTTCTTAGCCTAGGACATGCGTTTTGTGAATGTTCTATATGAAAATTGTTACTCGATATTGAAATGTTGTGTTATCATAATTTAAAACTTGGGACCACTAAAAGCTTTTGTGTTTCAATGTTATGTGATTTGGTAGCACTTCGTTGAGGTCTATCTCCACACATATTCTGGCAAAAGCGAATAGGCATTTCTCTATTCTTTCCAAGTCCATTTTTTTGAATTTGCCCAAAGTATTTCCAATATCCTCAAGGACTTTGTGATGCGTGAAAGGAAGATGAAGGTTTAGAAGCCTCACCCAAACTGGCATAGTTGAGACCACTATTGTTGTGGCATCAAACACGGGGAACCATAGAGTGATGAATAACTCGTCTTTCCTAGAACCATGACCCTTCATTTAGAACAAAGTCCAGGTCCTTTCGTGTAATAAATTGGACTATGAAGAAACCTTTGGAACATAAATCAATGTCACAGTTGAGTGTCCAATAAGTGAAAACCCACTGGAATAAAGTTTCATTTTTTGGCCAAAAGCCATTAAATATGAAAATATCAACCTCATAATGAAGGGAAAAAAAGAGGGAAGATATCTATGAGATATTGACTTCCATGGTTGAAGCTTACTCCATTTAATCTATTATATAGGGGCCTCGAATATTTTGACTTTGATTTTTTGGGGGCTAAAACCTTCGCTTGCATTACTTCCATGAAAGAGACATAAGTTCCATTAGTTTGCCTCGCACCAGGAGCACCTCCACATAACCTTCAGTTTAGGGTTATGGTTGAGTTTCTTATGATATTGTTGCCTTTGAGCTGAAAGGAATCTTGGAGAACTTTCCCTTCAAATTGCATACATTGAAATTTTATAGGCATGCCTCATTTATCTTCATTAGACTACTTAAGAGAAGAGACAAAAGGAGAAAAAATATTAGAAGACTTGTCAGGTACTCCCTCCTCACCTAAACTGAGAATGTAGGGCCTCCATCGATGTAGTCAATGATACTCCATGTGTTAATTTTGAATTAGGGGCCAATCTTGGAGTGATCTCGAACATTGGAAACTTCCATTCGGCTAGGCTCCCCTCTATCTTTTATCTCCTTTGACCCTCCATGTTGAATAAACAATTTCATCATCGTAGTGACAGACCATAAGCATCCATATACATCACTATTAGCAGAGAGAAACTAAAAAATCCCTTGTCCTAAGGTATCAAGAGCACCGGGAATGTATTTGACAGAGACGGCGACACTAAGCTCATCATACACACACACACACCACACACATATATATATATATATATATATATATATATATATATAATATATAATAGAGAGAGAGAGAGAGAGAGAGAGGAGAGAGAGAGAGAGTTAAAATAATAATAAGAAAAGTTCAATGTCATAAATGTTGAAAATGTAGCAAAGAATGGCTTCTTTGCCTTGTGCCTTAGTCAAAGATGCTAATTCAAATTCAACCTCATAGATACTTGATTTAATTGCGAGTTAACATGTGTGATGTGGCCTATCACTGATTTATTGTCAATTAATTCGAGTTAGATGGCTTTTAGTGAGTTGTGGACAAGTTGATGGCTAAAATTAACTATCTAGTGGATTTAACTCTTGTGTCCATTAGTTAATGATCTCTAGTTCTAGAATAGAGATAATTTTGAGTTTAGATGAGTAGTTGACTTTTTGTTACTCAACTTAATATCAGTTAACTAGTTGTGGCTGCTAAAATTAGCCCTAGTAGGTCATGCAATTCGAATTACTTATTGAGATTGAATGAAGGCACACATGTTTTTATTAATTGTACATAAGTTTTTGTATGGAGAGATTTAGAAGCAAGCAAAGTAATTCTCTTGGAATTGCACAAGGAAACAAGATAAATTCCTAATTTTTAGCAGCATAATTGCAATAGGAAATAGGAGCTCCTATCAGGCCTTATTTGCCTAAGTGTTGGGAAAGTCTTGTAGAGAGTTGAACATCATTGCAAGGAGCTTAAGGCTTGAAGAAAATTCTATGTAACAAATCATATTGCTCGGTTCATTTAATACAAGCAAGAGGGGTTTTTGCCAATTGGGTTCCTTAGAGAAATTTTGTGTTCTATGTGTGTTGGTGTTTCTATTCATTATTTTCTTTCTACAAATTTTTGGTAGAGAATTTTTATGTCTTTTGTTATAAGTTTGATCTCATTAGAAATTGCAAGGTTTGAAGGATTTTATACATGGTATCAGAGCAAGAAACAAGATAGAGACCAAGTTCCTTGATCAAATTCAAAGTGTGTTGGAGGGAGGATCAGTTGGTGCAGGAAATCTACAAGTGCATGAATCATGTCATCCTATGGGTTGAGGACAAAACATGCACTGGAAGGGACTTTGATTTTGTGTACATGGAAGGATAGAATGGAGGCTATGTTAGATGATAATGGGGTTTTGGAATACATCAAGATTGATATTCCTAAACTTGTTGCATAATATGTACAACAATTAGCTCAATGGAAGGACACTGCCAAAACTAGGAGGATGATCCTAGAAGGGGTCAAAGACCATATTGTTCCAAATTTGCTTTGGAAACAAACTCCATTCCAAATGTGGAAGGCCCTTACTGATCTGTTTGAAAGCAGTAGTGATGCTATAAAACTTTCTTCGAAGAAAAAATTGAGGAACATTCGAATGGGTAAGGATGAGCCCATTGTTACATATCTGTCCAAACTTTCTCAAGTGAAGGATAAACTTGGAGCTGTTGGAGAGATAGTTCCACCAGTAGAGCTTATGATCCTCACTCTTCTTGGGTGAGTCACAAATCTTGGCATAGTTTCGAGGATGCAGTGAATGGTAGAGATAAGCTCCTTGATTGGGAGAGACTGTGGTTAGATATTGTGCAGGGAAAGATAAAGAGGAACACAAGGGATGGAATCTTATTTGGGACAGAAGATGAGGAAAACTTTTCTTTAGCTAGCAAAGGAAATAAATCCAAGGGTGAGAAGGCCCAAAGAAAAATCGAGCGTGGTCATAATGGAGGCAAGGAAAAGAAGGATCTTAACTAGATCAAGTGTTTTCATTGTCATGAGTTTGGACATTATGCTCCAAAATGTCAAACAAGAAATCTAGCAAGCATGTTGCATCAACAAGAGAAGCACTATCTTCTCAGTTCAAATTGGAATTATCTTTGATAACTTGCATGGAAAGCTCAATATGATGTAGTGTGTGGTACATTGATTCAGGGGCTTCATTCCACATGACAGGGAATACAAATTTCTTAAACAGTTTGGAGGAGAAAGACATGGAAATCCATATTGAGCTTGGAGATGATGGTAGATACTTGACAAAAGGAGTTGGTACAGTAGGATTTAAGAGGAAGTCTCGTTCCCTTCTCCATCTCAAGAACGTGATGTATGTTCCAAGATTGAAGAAAAAACTTGTCTCAGTAGCAGTCCTTGAAGACAAAGGGTATGATATTGTATTCAGCAAAGGGAAGGCCTACCTCAATCATTCTACTTCAAGACAAGTCAAGCATATTGGTGTTAGGATTAAGAACCTCTAAAAATTTGAGGTTGATGCATGTGCAACTGTGAGAAGCAAGGAAAAGAGTTCTCAGAGTAGAGATGTGGTGGTTGAGCAAGAGCAGGATAAAGCTCTCGAGATGGAGCCCCAACCAGTATCTTAATATCAATCTAAGTTAGTAGGTGATTGGACTGACCAATAAGATGATGATGAGGACCATAGCCAAGGGAAAGTGGAGGTAGCCACTCAGTCAGAGACTTCCAGTATAGGGAAAGTTTGACCCAAGTGGGTAAATAATTTGGTTAAGGGAGATCAAAAGAGAGTTGAGTCTCCCAGCATCAAGAAGAAAACAGCTAGATACACAAGTTACATGGCTCTTTATAGTTCAAAGGGAGCAGTTGCAGCAACAGAGAACTTGGTAGAGATGAAGAAAGATCTAGGTGGATGCGGTTCTTCCAATAATCCCTTCCTCGCTAAGAGGGAGTGTTGAACTTGTAGCAAGGAATAACTTATTTGACTTGTGCCTTAGTCAAATATGCTAATTCAAATTCAGTCTCATAGATTCTTGAGTTAGTTGTTAGTTAACATGTGTGATGTAGCCTATCACCGAGTTATTGTCAATTAATTCGAGTTAGATGGTTTTCAGTGAGTTGTGGACTAGTTGATGGCTAAAATTAACTATCTAGTGGAGTTAACTCTAATTTTTGTCAGTTAATTGACCTCTAATTCTAGAATAGAGATATTTTTTAGTTTAGTTGAGTGGTTGACCTTTTGTTAATTCAACTTACTCTGAGTTAACTAGTTGCACTACTAAAATTAGCCCTACTAGGTCATGCAATTTGAATTGCCTATTGAGATTGAATGAAGGTACAAATGTATTTATTGATTGTACGCAGGTTTTTGTGTGAAGAGCTTGAGAAGCAAGCAAAGCAATTCTCTTGGGAATTAGGAAAGGAAATAAGAGAAATTCCTATTTTTAAGGAGCAAAATTGTGCTAGGAAATAAGATCTTCTACCAAACCTTATTTTCCTAAGTGTTGGGCAAGTCATGTAGATAGTTGATCAATATTGTAGGGAGCTTCAAGCTTGAAGCAAATTCTATGTAATAGATAAGATTGCTTAGTTGATTTAAAACAATCAAGAGGGGCTTTTCCTAGTTGGGTTCCCCAGATAATTTTTTTGTTCTCTGTGTGATGGTGTTTCTATTCATTGTTTTCTTTCGCAAATTTTTGGTAGAGAAATCTTGTGTCTTTTGTTATTAGTTTGATCTCATTAGCAGTTGCAAGGTTTCAAGGATTTTCTACAATAAATAAAAACTAAATAAAAATCAAATTTAACGTAACATTCTTTTAATTATCCAAAGGGGTTAGTAACTTGAAGTCATGGGGCACTTTGAGATGGTCAAACATGTGGTTGTACCCAGAGAAAGCATATTGAATAGTTTCTTGAAGTGTGCACACATAAGTGGATTAAATCCCACTCTCGTGTCCTATATGTCTTGATATGAAATCATTGTGAAGTTTGAGGTTTATGAAATTTTTGTGAAGTAAGATTCAAATCCCCTATGTCACGTCACGTAATTGTCAATTTCTCTAAATATAAAATATAAAAATATGCATTTTTTTATTAAATTAAGAAAAACATAACTACATTTAAAACAAATCTTAACCATTTATGTTTTTGGATAATTATTAGTTAATTTAATAATATTTATTATATTTATAAAAATTTATATGATTAATTATATATTATATAATAATTTAATTTTTAAATTAGCACAGTATTAAATTAAATTAATTAATATATAAATTTCTATATTCTCATATTAAAAAATCAAATTATAGATAATTAATATATAATTTTAAATGTTAAATTATAATTAAAATTAGTTTAAATTAATATATTAATTACCTTTAAATTACGGGTAATTTTAAAGAGATCTTAAAATAGATTGTGTAAGCTAACTATCTCTTTTATATATATTCTCGATACCAACACAATTATATTGGATATTATTACATGATGTAAAAAAAATGGTTGACCTTTCTTGCACAATTTTCATAGGAAAAACACAAAGTCTAAATAATGGTTTATAAAATGGTTGACATTAAAAAAAATTATCTGTCTCTTTCTTCCGAATTAAAGTATTGGTTAATTTCTTTAAAAAAAAGAAAGTGTATCCTCTATTTTAATGATAAAATCTAAATAAAACCTAAATAATGGTTTATAAAACGGTTGACATTAAAAAATTATCTATCATTAGTCTCTTTCATCTTATTGGTTAATTTTTTCAAAGAAGAAAGATTTTTTTTAATATATCAGTTGGTGATGTACGCAATTGTATTTTGATTTATATATGAAATGATTTTTTACCAGAATTGTATGATACAATTTAAGTAGGATTGTATTTTTTGTTATTTTAATACATGTTTGAATATATAAATAGATTTAGTATCTTAAAAAATTCTTAGGGAATTCAAGTTTTATAGATTAAACAATTTAAACTCAAGTTTTTAAAAACCTATACCAAATTTCGATTAAAATTAACCCAAAAAAAAAATATTCTAGAAGAAAAAAAGAAGAAAAAGAAGAAAATGTCATTTCTTCTGTAAGTTAGACTATGTCTTTAGTAACTTAAGAACAATTTCTTTAATAATATAAGTGGGTGATGCAAGTAATATTATTGACAAATGTTTTTATTGATAGGTTAATATTCATACACTTATCGTTTAATTATTGATTGGGCAGTGAACTTGTGAGGAGCTCAATGCAATATGCACAAAGGACAACACTTCTTGCTTTATTAAGTGACTTATTCTAAATGCATAGAGGTTGGTTTGTTTTATCGAAAATGATCTCACTTTTACCAAGTGACATTTTAAGTCCCTAACAAGATTTTTTAAGAGGGACACCTTAAAGAAGTCTCTTGAATCAATAATGTGTTTAATAAAAATGGTTCAATTTCCAATTCCATATAAATGTATATTTAATCCCCTTTAAAATGAAACATTACCAAAACCCCTTCTAATACAAACAAATTTATTAATACATGAAATTTGATAGCAAAAGAAATTCATTCATTGTCTCCACTTAATATGATAGCACATAAGATGAGAACCAAACTATAAGTAATGTTAATTAACAATAGTTCTCATACAACTTAGAAAATAGAGATATATAAATAAAACAATGATATGAATATGACAAATCAAATGAACACAGTAAAATGCAAAATCCTATCGCTTAATAGTCAAACCACTATGACTGAGAAATACGACAATCCAACAACCAATAAAATAACACAATAAAATTCGGCACTTGACCGTGCCTTGAGCGGGCCCGACTCAAGGCTCGGTCAGTGCCCTATAAAAACTAACTATTCATAGTGGTTCCATATGGATAATTGAAAGACGAATTGTAATCAAAATGGTCAATCAACCTATCAACATGCCACCTAATCCCTTCCATGAGTAGGCTCCATAGATGATTAAGTTATATTCATGATCCATAATCAGAACCTTGTCGGCTTGCCCGTGTAAGATTAATTGAAATGTTTTACCAATAGTCTTCAATCGATAAGTTGGAAACATAGGGTAAATCCATTAAGGTGATTGATCATGGGACACCCTGTTAATGCAAGTGAAAGGTATAAAATCATATGCATCATGTGATCAACATACTTTTCAACTTGAGTAAGTAGCTTGGCCTTTATTCAAATCACACACATATGTATATACTATATTCTTATGCAAACCCCTACACACATAGGTTATCTATTCATCCCCCTTAGTTACTTATTTATACACAAAAAGACAAGGTTTGAAACAAATGCAAGTATACCTATAGTTAAAGTGAATAAGACAAATGGGAGTGGAAATGATAAGGATTTTATGTCAAAATAAATATATTGTTGGCAAAATTGTTGTAAAAAAGGAGACTCATCATCCCTCGCAGTCTGTCTTGTTGCATGTCCCCATGCAACCTTATTCCTCTTCTAGTATACCAACATGAAGGTCACCCCAGTTATATGTTGGGTGACCAAATTCTCTAGAAGTGTAGCTGCCTAGGGTTCTCTCCATAACAATCCAGTTTGTCTATTCCTCTTCCTCATTCCAGATGGTAGGATACCTATAGAATCGTGTTGGGCACCATAAAAGGAAAAAATGAAATTGCAGTCCCACCCACTGACTTCGATGTTTCGATACCGAGTATGTATAAAAAGAAGCACGATTTGGTGCCAAGATAAATAAATGATATCCCATGGGGTTTTTCTCATAAATATGTGAAGGTAACCCTTCCCAGATATCCCAAGCCACATTGAGAGTCTACACTAAATAGGTTCAGGTCATTTCATGATACTTTGTTACTGCATACCTCTGATTGGTTCATATGGTGGTGGAATCCCTTGTGTCTTCTCTTAATCTTATCAGATAGTTAACTACTAACCTTGGTAGGGGATATTCTTCCCTAATTGTTAGACGAGCCTCTAATTTAGTTTTCCCATAAAATTCAGAGGCTTGCTCCCGCTTAATGAGATTATCCATATAAGAGATAAAAACACAGAGTTTCACATCTCCCACAAAGGGATTAGGGTTCCACCACATATTTTTTGTGAGAATAAAATTAAACCAATAAAGTTTGCACAACAAATTTTGATCTGCAACTTCAAAGTGTTGATAGACCTCCAAACAATTCTCCACTGAAATGATTTAATAAGGTTTCGTGTCGTGTATTTGTCTTATACGGAAGGAAGACTAGAGATTATGTAGGAAAATAGGGTATATTCGGGAAGTGACCTGACAAGCTAATATCTCAGCCCCTAATTCACATGCCACCTCTTTTAACATCATCTCCTTAAGATCATTAGGGGAATTGTGAGGTCTAAAATGGGCCTCCTAAGGATATTATAAAATAATAGTGGAAATAATAAAATAAGATTAGATTACATCGTCAAATTTTAGAGGGAAAAAAGAAAAAAACTATTTTTCAACTCATATTTTCAACTTATCTCCTTAGGCGTTTACTCAAATTTTGAGCAAAAACACTCGTTGGATGCAGAATTTCATTCCTAGTCCAAGGAGTACTCATGTTACATAAGTTCTGTTGACACCTAATCATCAAGATTGGGTGAATGAAATTAATGTAAATAAATAATAAGAAATATGAACAATCATCGGTAGATGAAGTGAACAGTCTCTCCCTCATGTATATAATAAAGACCAATCTGAAGGAATAGAATATGAATTAATTTGTGGAGTTACTACCTAGCCTAACATGGTATCAAAGCACAGGTCCCAAGTTCCTAAAATTAGTTGTAACTCCCTTCTGCCAGTTTCTTGTAGTCTGTCCACTGTCCCTTGAGGAGTCTGTCTACTTCCCTCTCCACAGTCGCTGCTGCAAATCTCTGACATTATCTGCGGATGGATGGCAGCTTATGCGGGAGCATTTTTTAATCCTTATGTGCCTGTTTCAAAGATTTCTCTTCTTTGGTTTTCAATTTGAACTTGTCTTTGAAGCGATCCGAGAAAGGCTCTGTCAGAAGCAGTCTCTTAGTCATTGGAGAAAACATAAGGTAACGGCCTCTGAGCACTGATTTTGTAGGTTTGTAATTGTTCTTAGTTGCACCAGACCCGGAAAGAAGAAGAAGAAGCCATCAAATTGAATAGCCAATGCTTAATCTAGAAGTAGAACTGGAACGAACTATCTGGTGCCTCCACGCAGGAACGAGGAATGAGGCTGTGTGATATGGTTGAATGTTTAAAAAAAAAATATTATATGTGTGTTTCAGACTCACTGACTGATGTGAGTTTTTGAAGAGCTTTTTTATGGTCGTAGTTCATTCTATGCGTGGAATGTTGCGTATGGCACCTAGTGCATGGTTG